>JANHGN010022496.1:212627-246602 GCA_024605025.1 Megaceryle maxima | reverse complement strand
GTAAAGGAAAAAAATTACTGTGTACCACCACCCCCCCCCCTTCCCTGCCCCCCCCCCAAGTTTGATGTTTTAGGTAGACATACAGAGCTGTTCCCTGTGATAGGACAAGAGACAGTGGTAGCAAGCTAAAACACAGGAAGTTCCACCTCAACATGAGGAAAAAATTCACTGTGAGAGTGACAGAGCCTGGAACAGGCTGCCCAAAAAGGTTTTAGAGTCTCTGTCTTTAGAGACTTTCAAGGCCTGCCTGGATCTGTTCCTGTGTGTCCTGCACTGGCAGGGCAGTTGGACTCGATCTCCAGAGGTCCCAACCCCTATCATTTTATGATTCTATGAAACTGCTAGAATTTTCTGATTTTCTTTTTTAGCAAATCCTTAGTGTACCTTTTAGACTGGATATGTTGTAAAAAACTCTCAGTTCACAGTGGATTGCAAATGAAGGAAACCTTTTGCAGTTACTCATTTCTGAGAAGAGCAGACTGTGCCTGGCTATGCAAATGAGGTGCTTTGTTGCAAGAAAAAAAACTAAGCAGAACTCTTTGACTGATGTAGCTTGTTACAGGAAATTGGTGTATGAGCTTCTGAATATGACAGTTCAAATAATTTGTGCCACAACCACTCTAACTAGAAAGTTTGGTTTGATATTTCTTCATGCATTTTGTCCAACTGAGTGTTTAAATCGGTATTTTCATGCCAGCATCTATTTTAGGTGGTGTAGCTTTTGCTTGACTACTGAGAGATGCTGTTTTAAAGCAACTAATTGTGAGAAGTTTAGCAGTTGTTATAAATAATTCTTTGGAGTCGCTGTTACTAGTAAGCTGGGGTAGGAAACAACTTGTATTTCATGGGCAGTGTATGAGGTTATGGATTCCCAATTGATCTATCACAGTTATTCTGGAATATAAATTATTTAAATTAAACACAATTATTTTTTTTTTAATTTATAGGACTTGATTAGAGACCAGGGTTTACGAGGAGAGGGAGGTAAGTAGTGTTGAAACTGGCTACTGTGCTATCTTTAACTACACAACCGCTCTGTCCTTTCCCTTTGTTCTTTCTTCTACAAAACACAGGCACAAAGGAAACTATGACTAGCACAAAAAAAAAGGATTTGCATTTGCTTGTCTGTGAACTTAATATTTGTCTGACAAAGGTTTGAGTCATTCGGTGGTCATTCTGGGAGTGGGGGAGACAGAAGGAGAAAAAGTTTTGAAGTGGTATCTAGTTTTTTAGTTTTAAAATTACCTTGCACCGTCACCTTTTTGCTCTCAAACACTCATTCACTCACATGGCTGCACACAGATCTGCTACAACTTCCCAACTGTGTCTCAAAGATTTTTACATCTATTGTTACCTTTCCACCCACGGAGACAATGAGGTTTTTCATTGAAAACCATCAATGTGGTTGATGGACCTTCTATATGAACTGCTGCATCCTAAAGCAGCATGGAACACTCCGGTTCTTCTCCCCCTCTACCCCTGCTGAAGATGCTGCTTTGCTGTACTGCATGCCTGTGCTTGGAACCAGGTTGTGAGGACCTTACGCTAAAGCCAGGTCTTCTTATGTTTGCTTCGGAAACATACAGCCTGAATTCACAGTTGAGTCAGAACTAGTGCTAGAAGATCTATTTTTCTTCATGTGTTATGGATGGGCCTGTTAAGTCCCTTCTCCCACTGACTGTCAGAGTCCCGAGAGGGCTTCTTATGTGTTGTGTTTATTCCTATTAATAGAATAATATATAAATTATAGAAATAAAATCGTAAGTAGGGCAGGCATATGATGTTTTTTCCAAGTCCAAATCATTAACACAGTTGTCTCCCTCTGATTATAACTTGCTTCAGCTGTAAGAGAAGTCTGCATTACCAGAATGCACTCTGTCCTGATCTTGAAGGTTTTGTCCTGTGGGCTGTCACTATTTCTCCCATCCAAATCTGGTAGTTGGTAGGATAGTACCTACCTACTGTTTTGTGTTTGATGGAGCTGTTTTTTCTTCTGTCAGCAATAGAAAGCTTTTTAAGAAGAAGTTTCCTTTAATCCTGCAAGCCTACTAACTTAAGTTGCCAGTTTTAGCTATTTTTGTATGTGTTGATAGGTGTGGCTCTCCACAGTTTTGCCCATTTTGTCCAGCATTTAAATGTTGTGCTATTGTGTTGGTTTTAACTTTTGATCATAAACTGTCTGCTTGGCATCTGAAAGCAATTGGCTATTCCCAGTCCTGAAACAGTGTTGTTAGTAATTGACTTTTTTTTCCTTCAAAATACAGAAGCAATCTATGAATAGGAGTCAAAGCATCCTAGTTATTTCCCATGACTTCTTTCATTTCTTCTATGTGTCTGTCTTTCTGTCTCTGCCTGCCCGTCTCTTTCTCTCTAACAGCCCCTTTGAACCAGCTGATGCGCTGTCTTCGGAAATACCAATCCCGGACTCCCAGTCCCCTCCTTCATTCTGTCCCCAGTGAAATAGTGTTTGATTTTGAGCCTGGCCCAGTGTTCAGAGGTAGTTGGGCTCTTCTTTCTTGTTTTCACCCAAACAAAATAAGTAAAACCACAGATGCTGTTTGTGCCTCACCCTCACACCGTGTGTATGTAAGTGTGTGAGTTTATCAAAACACCTCTGTTTTTTGCTTGGCCTGGCTGGAATGCTTTGAATGTGCTTTTCACACATACTCACGTTCACCTTTACACGCTTGAAAATGACTATAAGTGAAGTCTGACTTAAATCTTCAAAAGCAAGGAATTTCATAGTTGAGGTTTTTATGTGGACCTTAACATATTTTTTCTAAACAAAGGTCCTTGGACTGCATTGCAGTGACTTTTAAAGACAGAGTGGTATCCTTAACTTAGAATTTCCTTGTCTGTTCTGTTTAAGTCAGTTCAGTACGTTAACAGTTTTCTATATTTAATATTCTTTGGTTTGAAAAGTAAGCTAGGAAATCAGATGTGAATTACAAACATTTCCATTGATATCTTGTTAGGTCTCAAGCTTTCCAAGTAATGTGTCATGTAAGCTTTCACCAAACACACTTCATTTTGAGAATGTGTTGTTGATACCACACTGGGGCCCCAGAGGGTTTAGACCATGTAGTTTTTTAGTTAGTAAACTTCTAGTGAAACAGTATTTATTTGTGGCCTGTACCATGTAAAATAAGACTCCTCCATTTTCACGTCACTGACTCTGGGGGTAATTCAGGCCTAAAGCTGTCAATGGATCTGTTGTATTGCACCAAATCCCAAAAAGCTCTGTGGGATTTCAGATGCTGGAGAAACCAACTATTTGAGTAATAGCATGAAATGTAAATGTTTATGACTATATGGATATATGTAGAAATGGGTATTTCAGTGCATGTAGTGTGGTTTTCAAATGCTACCTTCTTGGCTGTTTCAAAGACTTTTGTTTCAGAATCTATCAAGAGCAGTTCACCTTATGAACTTGTAATGTTCCTCTAGAAGTCTTTGTAAGAAAACAGGTGTTGACAACAAGCAAACTGGCTACAGAATAGAATATGTTACATACAGCTTCAGAGTCCAAGCTAATGACTTAAGTCCAACATTATCTGAAGTATTCTACTCTAATAACTTAGAAAACAGGCCATCTGGTATTATTATGAACAGATTAACTCTAATGTTCTGTCATGTGCTGTAAGCATTTTTGGTGAAGGGTGAATATTGTGCTGGTGTTTTTATATCATGGTATTAAAATTTACATAGGAGATCTTAGTTACCTCTAAAGAAAACACATTCTGGTAGAGCTTTGCTGTTACAGAGAAAGTCTGTAATGCAGTAAATTCTTGAAAAATTACTCATGTTCTGGGAATATCACATGTTTAATTCCATGTACGTCTGATTTCAAACAAATAATAATAACATAACATGACAGTATACAGACTGTAACACGAATGTGAACAAAAGTCCATCCTTCAGGTCACTGGCTTCCAGCTCCTTGTAAATATAGTCATGATGCCAAACATGCATCATTATTTTTGCTTTAGCATGTGGGACAAAGTTTATGGATGCTGTGTCCCATTTTTGATATGTTTGCATGTCATTATTTTCTGCTTCCACTTTTAGATATATAAATTTTAGCTCAGTGGGGGCAGGCAGTTATGGATATATATAGTCTGATAATCAATTAGCAGGCAGTTAAGAGACCTAACTCAAGCAATAGTTTTAAAAGTCACAAAGTAAATTTTTTAACTCAAGTTGGCATTAGGAGACACTTTTTTGATAAGGAGGGGATTTCTGAAGGAATATGTGAAGTGGTGTCTTCTAGCATTTCCCAGAGCACTCATGAGAGAAGGCATTGGAATGTTGGAGGTCTTGTGCAATGACATACATTGTTTAGCAGAGCAGCATGAAATTAACAGTTGACCCTATTTTATGTCCTTTGCATTGGGAGGGTCAGCGTAACCTTGTTATGAGTAATTATGGAGTATTTTAAAAAGCAGTGTTGTGTTGAAGTGCTTTATTTGTAAAGAGGCGCTGAGGGTCTGAAACACAGATATGTTAGTGACATTTTCCTGCATAGACTTATTTAGATAATATACAGCCTACAGATGTGCTGTTCTGTTTGTATTTAATAGAATATTCTTCAAATAGCTGACTAAAGTATTACTTTTTTTTTTTTTTAATTCTTTCTATGGTCAAATATTTACTTTAAATAAGAGCTCTCTGCTAACAGATAGCTTTAAAACAGCCAAATGGTTTTCAGGTGGCACTTGGAGACTCAGCTAGAAAACATCTCAATTTTTTGCATTTGGTTTTATTTTGATTTCAAAATACAGTATTTCAGCTATTTATTGGGTGCCTAAAAGGCTAGCTACAGGAAGTTTGAGAGGTAGCTGCTGCTAACTAAAATACTATTACTTTTCATCTCAAAAAAAACAGTGGAATTAAAAAAGTACCTTTTTTTCTTTTTTCTTTTTCTTTTTTTTTTTTTCCCCTATTTAAAGAGACTTTGTCTTGATAATTCATGTACAAGAGACTGGGGACTATCTAATATACAGGGATGTTTGTTATAGACTTGTCTCTTCCTGAAATCTTAAGACTTGAGCACTCTAATATTAGGACAATATTCCTAGTATATGTTTGTTCCCTCTTAACATTTACATTGATGTTTGGAGATACTGCATCTTAAGCACAGTTCTTGCACCTAATGTCAAAACATTCTTGTAAGGTGGCTTCTTATAGATAAAATTATCCTGTTTCTGAAATCTAGGTTCAGCTGCAGGTTTGTCTGCCACACCTCCCGCCTCTTTGCCTGGGTCACTCACCAATGTGAAAGCATTACAGAAATCACCTGGACCCCAACGGGAAAGGAAATCATCCTCATCCTCAGAAGACAGAAATAGAATGGTAAGGGAAAGATCAGCTCTTCTTTTCATTCATAGTATGGTATAATCATAGATTCTAAATACTACACTTTTCTTTCATCAAAGCCTTCTGAATTATTTTGAAGATGAGTATGGTAATGATGAAGGAGATTAAACCAGTAAATAATGTCATATTGAAATTGTGGGACTGATAGGTAAATCATTTAAATAATTGACTATACATACTTTTACTCCATTGCACCCAAATGTCTTGGTGTGCTTCATAATATAATCCCAGTTTCCCTTCAAAGAACAGTTTACCTTTGCCCCCTGTGAACTTTGTTAGTTCTCTTATGTATCACTACATTTGAGTATCATGAAAATGTCTCCATTTTTTTTTTATTAATTCACAATTTAGCATTACGATTGGGTAAGAACTGCAAAATAAATGAGACTTTCTTTTTGGTAAAGGTTTCTTAATATTTACTGGTTTTAACACTGCCAGAAAACTGTGGCAAATGTTTCATGCTAAGAAATAATTTAATGTGTCTGTGTTCTGAGGTTTTGTGTATGGTTGGCTTAAAGTCAAATGTAATAGCTGAAAAAGAAAGATCTTTTAGGACTTAAATGATACAAAATGCTGATACCAAATATATCTATTTTCACAGATATTAATGCACTTGCTTTCTTCCATTTTATTTATGCATATATATAAAGAAAACCCTTGGTCGGCGGGATTCAAGTGATGATTGGGAGATACCAGATGGACAGATCACAGTTGGACAAAGGATAGGATCCGGATCATTTGGAACAGTCTACAAAGGAAAGTGGCACGGTATGTGGCCATCATGGCAAACAGTCATTCTTAAGCAAGTAACATTGCCTGCTGGGTCCACCCAGCTGGGAAGCAGCTTCACAAGAAAACACCTAGTGGGATTCTGGTGGACACCAAGGTGAATGTGAGCCAGCAGTGTGCCCTTGCTGCAAGGAAGGCCAGTGATATCCTGGGCTGCATTAGGCAAATGGAGGTGACCCTTCCTCTCAGCACTGATCAAGTCACATCTGGAGCGACAGTACAAGAGACACAGGGACATACTGGGGAGAGTCTGAAGTCCCATAAACATGATTTTTAAATTAATAAGTAGTGTACTAAGTAAGTGATGTTAGAACTTCAGACTATTTAGAAACTCAACTCTTGTATATTCCGAATTAAATAATTATTAGGGTAAAGATTAGGTAAGATTTTATTAGGGTAAAAATGGTTACTAGAAAAGCTGAAGTACCCAATTGTAATAAATGAGGATTTCAAATGTGTATTTGGAAAGCTTTGACTTGGCTAGGATTTCTCAGAGTAAAGTAAGGATAGTGTTTATGCACTTTACAGAATATTTACTGATTTTAATATTGTAGTGGTTTATTTCACAAAAGCTAGAAAATAAGGTATCTCAATGTTTCTGATATTCTATATAGCATTTTCTAATAGAGGAATATGGATTAATGGCACTCATTAAAAATTGTTATATTAAAGGTGATGTGGCAGTGAAAATGTTGAATGTTACAGCACCCACACCTCAACAGCTACAGGCTTTCAAAAATGAAGTAGGAGTGCTCAGGTAAGATTATTTTTAATGGCCTAAAATAACATGGAAATTTATGCCTCATTAATTGTTGAATTTTAGATTTCCATTAGAACACATGTGTCTTCATCCTTCACGATGATACAGGCAGAAAACATAACTTGACATTTAAAAATATTTGTTTGCATCCACTGATAGTTCTTCCTTCCCGTTACGTGTTTGTCTGTACACCTATGCTGTGAATACGTGTTTGTCCAAACACTCAGGACAGGGCTGGTTTTTGCTGTTGTACTACCCCCAGAGCACAGTCTAAGTGTGAACTGTAGGCCTGCCTTTCCTCTCGTCCATGTTTTGAGAGGGAAGGGAAGCATGATTAATTGTTGGGTTTGAGCTATAGCACTGCCCGTATTACCTGTTGTTTAATAGTTCTATTCAGTAACATTGACTTATCTTTTAAGTTTTGGGTGTTTTTTTAAATGTATTTCTCATAAAATCACTCATTGGTTTCCTTTTCTTATGTCTACTGCTTGTACTTTCTCAAAGGAAGTATTTGTCTTGGGTTCAGCTCTTAAAAGAGGATCCATCAACACTATACAGTGGAATATTTGTTGGGGGAAGACCATTAGCATCCAAACACAATTGCATAATTTTGTTTTAAGAAATGAAATAGAAGTTTTTGGCCTCTGGAAAACTGATGTGTTTTGCTGGGTGCATGTGCTGGAGGAGCTGATAAGCTACATGTTGAAAAGAGGATGATTAGTGTTTTTCTCCGGGAAGTGCTAGTTCTGAAAACTCTGAGCCCATAATTGTGAAAGTAGAAGCTTTCAGGGGTATGCTGCTTTGGATACCTGCATATTTTTGACATGCCTGCTCAGGAGAATGTCATGAAATAAAAAAATCTTGTATTTCATACCTAGACCAGATTTCTGCTGTCAGTCCCATAACTGGAGTCCAGGCTTCCTCTGTTGTTGTTGATCATTTCAGCACTTACGTATTCAGTTGTCCTGTCTTTTGAGCCAGACAAGCCAGATTAGCTTGTAGTTGTGCCTTTTCCACTCTGCGTCATCATTACCTTCTTAGCTTTGAAGTATAATTTGCAAGATACAGCTTACTTTTTGTTCACTCAGAAGTTAATCTGAGCATCATTTCACAAATCCTAGAACCTGAAAAAGGCACGGTCATGTAGTGTAGAACCATCTTAGTCTGCTTTGGTGAGAGAACAAAGGGGTTCACACTCGAGGCTCCCATGTTAGTTTTTTACTACATGAAGACAAAGAGCTCTGCCATCTTCAGCAGCAGTGTAGATGTAAGAAGCTACCACAGGTTATAGGCTTGGTCTGTCAGGTATCTTCAGTAGTGAGCTGACTGTCTTCAGCACTGAGCTGTGTTGGAAGATTGCCTTTATTTTTCCTCAGCCCCTGTGAAAGCTGGGAGGTACTTCAGAATTCTTAAGTGCTTCATCTTTGTAATATCTCACTGGTATGTTTGAAGGTATCTAGCTCTTCATGTCCATTTGCTGACAATCAAGTGAGGAGAATTTTTCAGACTCAACAGGGATTCTTTCAGACCTTGAATCTACTGAGATGTTTACTAAGATAATCCTCTCTGCATTGTTTGTTGTGAAGTTTTTCTGTCTGGAGTTGCTGTATCTTTGAAATAGGTTTGATTTAACCTGGCAAAATCTCTGTGGTGAACTCCAGTCTCTCCCAGTGCTGTTTGGAAACATGTTCATATCATAATCTTACTGAGGTATAGTTTTCATACCTCTTTCCATTCTTTTTCCTGCGCTGGCTCTGGAGAGTACAAAATTCTTGTCAAATAAAACACTAAGGAAAACCAAAACCTTGTCAAGGAAGTGTGTTGGTGGTTTCTGAACAAAGGCGTTCTCCTTCCTGGAAGCTTCTGAGAAAGGCTAACTGCTGGAATAATTCATTAAACTGAATCTAGCAAGAGGTTATCATATTATCTTAGTAAAAGCTGAGATTAGCCAACAACTTCTGTTTGGAAATGCATTTTTAGACCTTGATAGACCTGCCTGGGTTTTTTTCTGAATTCCTGATCCACCAATTTCCTCCTGTTTGTTTGTTGTTGTTTTTGTTTTGTTGTTGTTTTTTTTTTAAATTGTTTTGTTTTGTTTTGTTTTGTTCTGTTTTGTTTTGTTTTGTTTTTTTTCCCCAACAGGAAAACACGACATGTGAATATCCTGCTTTTCATGGGTTATTCAACAAAACCCCAGTTGGCTATTGTTACACAATGGTGTGAGGGGTCCAGCTTATATCACCATCTACACATCATTGAGACCAAATTTGAAATGATCAAACTAATTGATATTGCACGGCAGACTGCACAAGGCATGGAGTAAGTACCGTGTTACTTGTTTGCAATGGAGCACTGGGGCAATGTTTGCTCATTCCTTCACGCTGCCACCAACATTAGCAAATAAGGCCAATCTGCTCACATTGCCAAACCCAGGATCCTGCGATGATGATCCAAGTGTTTATTGTTTTAATTAGGAAAATAGACTTCATGGTCTTTTTTTTTGGTACCTAGGGAAGTACAAATCATCGAGGAAATACAGTCTTGGATAGTAGGATAAAGGTAATTATAGGATAGTTAAAACTTCCATTCTTGTGAGCAAAGATTTCTGTTCCAGGCTTTTCAATCTTCATAGTCTTATGGTAGGAGGTAAATTTAAAAGAAACACCCTGTTTATGAAAAGACAGAATCCTGTAATATAATAGAGAAGGCAGACAGCCTTGTTAGCAAAAGGATTAATTTTTTTTCTCCTTTTCTTAGGAGTATTGTATCTTTCTAAATAATAGATTTCGGCATTTGAAGAAAAATTACCTCTTCTGTTCTAAGACCTGTAAATAAACCTTAATCCCATAGAGGGCAATTGAGTGATTTAGAATTTACAGAACTAGTCAAATATTGTGTGTCAAAATCAGAACAGTGCATAAGATCAGAAAAATCACCCTCCAGTTGGAAAACCACCAAGATGATTGCAGTTCATTGTGCCATTTTTCTGCTAAGTATTCTATTACGTTTTCAGTCAAGAAGCGAGGAGGTGTTTGCAGCAGCCAGCCTCAGCCTTCTGTTGGGCTGCTCACCTCCCCAGGGTCCCTCTCTAGGTAGTGGAGGTGCAGAAGCTGTTTTATGAGTGTGATTCAAAGCAGAGATATAATTCGGGGCTTTTCCCACCGATTTGTGCCAATCTTATTGACTAAAAGAGCCATGGGAGACTAGTTGCCTAATTTAGGCTGTATCTATGCTGTGGGGCAAGTACTCTCCTCTGTGTTCCCTGTCTACCCAGTCTGCAGTCCAGAGGATCTCTTTTCCAGTCCTGTACTAAAAAGCAGTCTGCATACTTGAGCACACACTGAGACTGGGAAGCATGTTAGCTCCCACAGTTTAGAAACACCTAAAGCTGTGACTAGCCCACAAAGGGTATTGATAGCCACCATTATGACCAGGAGGCAGAAACTTCTGCATTGTATGGCATGTCAAAACCTACGGATGTTCTTTTATTCTGAATATTAAGTTAGAACTGAAAAGTGGAAGTTGATGCATAATTGTTAGTTCATTCTTCAGTAGCATGAGGTTTGATCTCAAAATTTAAGCTTTATTTTGTTTGTTTATTTGGGAGTTTTCCTGTGGCTGTTTTCCTGTGTCATGGGTAATTGGAAGTTTTACCATCTTGATAATGTATGTGCTGTTTGAATATCTACAGAATTTGTGTCTCAGTAATACAGTGAATTTTTATTACTGCAATATCATTTAACCCACCTAATCTATGATATTCCTTTTCAGTTATTTGCATGCCAAGTCAATCATCCACCGAGACCTCAAGAGTAATAGTATCCTTTCCCAAGATGTGATTGTGGAACATGAGAGCATTCCTGAGGGTCTTTTTTTTCTGCTAGAAATTAACTTATGGATGTGGAAAGCTGTTCGTGTGTGAGTATGTCCTGAGTTGAAATTTCGTTGAGAAGGGCCAATATCACTAGTAGCAGAGTAAGGAATATGTATTATGGCTATTGATGTGATTACAATAAAACAGCAAGTTTTGTTGTAATATCACAAAGATTTTTGCATCATTTGTTTTCTACATGTACTAACAGATTTTACCAGTTCACTCATGGAGTATTTTCAGTTTTTATCATACTTGGCATTTCAAGAAAGTATTTGGCCTTTCAAGAAAGCTACCTGGGCCATGGTTTGTTCAGCGCTGGCCTGGTCATTACTTATATAACTGTCAAGTACCATAACTCACCATACTGGCTCCTTAAAACCTGTATACAGCATGATCACCAGCTTACTGGCTGTGGGGAAGGCTGTGGACATTGTCTGATCTGGACTTTAGTAAGGCCTTTGACACCATAGCCCACACCATTCTTCTAGAGAAACTGGCTGCTTATGGCCTGGATTGGCGTACTCTTTGCTGGGTGAAAAACTGGTCAAGAAGACCAGGCCCAGAGAGTAGTAGTTAATGGAGTTAATTCCAGCTGGCATCTGGTCACAAGTGCTGTTCCCCAGGACTCTGTACTGGGACCGATCCTGCTCAACATCTCTATGGACGAACTGGATGAGAGGATTGAGTGTACCCTTAGTAAGCTTGCAGATGACACTAAACTGGGTGGAAGTGTTGATCTGCTAGAGGGTCAAGAGGATCAGCAGTGAGATCTAGACAGACTAGATCAATGGGCTGAGGCTAACTGTATGAAGTTTAATAAGGCTAAATGCCAGGTTTTACACTTTGGCCACAACAACCCCCAGCAATGCTATAGACTCATGGAAGAGTGGCTGGAGAGCTGCTCATCGGAGAGGGACCTGGGGGTGTTGATTGACACCTGGCTAAATATGAGCCAGCAGTGTGCCTAGGTGGCCAAGAAGGCCAATGGCATCCTGACTTTTATTGGGAACAGTGTTGCCACTAGGTCCAGGGAAGTGATCCTTCCCCTGTACTTGGCACCGGTGAGGCCGCACCTCAAGTACTGCATTCAGTTTTGGGCCCCTCACCACAAGAAGGCATCGAGGCACTGGAACATGTCCAAAGAAGAGCAACAAAACTGGTGAAAGGCCTTGAGTGTGTGTCTTATGAGCAGCAGCTGAGGGAGCTGGGGTTGTTTAGCCTAGAGAAAAGGAGGCTCAGGGGAGACTTTCTTGCTCTCTCTGGCTAGGTTACAGAGAGGTGGGAGTAGGCCTGTTTAACCCAGCAGCAGACAACAGAACAAGGGGAAATGGATTCAAGCTGAGCCAAGGAAGGTTTTGCTTGGATATTAGGAAGAACTTCTTTGCTGCGCAGGTTATCAGGCATTGGAATGGGTTGCCAAGGGCAGTGGTGGAGTCCTCATCCCTGGAGGTGTTTAACAGCCGATTAGAAGGGGTGCTTAAGGATATGGTTTAAGGGGCAGACTTGGTAGTGTTAGGTTGATGATTGGACTAGATGATTGTACAGGTCTATTCCAATCTAGACATTTTTATGATTCTATGATTATATGAAAACCTTCTTCAGTGATAGTGGATGATTAAAAGTGTTACATCTAATGTCACAAATTTTTAGCTATTTATTGTTCTTGTAGGACAGGACCAGTACTGCTTGTTTGTTTTCCTTTAACATTTTCCTCTTAGATATTTTTCTTCATGAAGACCTCACAGTAAAAATAGGTGATTTTGGTCTAGCTACAGTGAAATCACGATGGAGTGGATCCCATCAGTTTGAACAGCTGTCTGGATCTATTCTATGGATGGTAAGCAAGGGGGGAGTGCTGTGATTGTTTCAACAGATATAACTCTTTTTGGCCAAAGTTTCCAAGACTGTCCCTCCAGCACACTGACATGTACAAGCTGTTTTAAGCTGGAAAAGACAAGCAGTAATATGAAGTACTAAATGAATGCTTTTAGCTTCTTCTTTAAGCATGTTTTTTCCAGTAGTCAGCAAAAAAACCCCAAGTGTCTTCATTCCTTTTTCTCAGGTTTAAACTGAAAATGGTGGCGAAGAAAAAGGGTATGATTAATCCAGGGTTGAGGAGAAGGTGAGGAAAGATAAGGAAAGCATCCTATGAAGAAGCAGAGGAGCTAGCTCAGCCAAAAAATAAGATGCTTTTAAGTTTTAAGGATTCAAGTGTGGTTCCTCTCAAGAGGTCATGTAACTTTCTTAAGTCTTAATAAGGAGTATAGTTACAACCTCCTGTGAAACTCTGCTTTCTCCTTATCTCCCTGAAAAAAAAAAAGAAGGCTCAGTTAGTTGGCATTATTTTCAGTGTTGTTATAATTAAGTTTCAGAAGAGCTTCTCAGTCTGGACAAGGTCATTTTGTTCTGTTGTAGGGGAATAAAGGGATCACCAAGGTAAAATGAACCAATGGATTTTGAGATTCTTGTCAACATCCACTCTATATTAGAACCTGGTAATATCAGAAGGCAGAAATGGGCCTTGCACCTGTTATGCTCTGGATAAGTCCATGTTTTTTTTTCATGGTATGTGAGGTATAACCTGATGTGGTGAAAGAAAACCTAATTCTTTCCTTTTTTTTTTTTGGTACAGGCACCAGAAGTTATTAGGATGCAAGATAAAAACCCATATAGCTTTCAGTCAGATGTGTATGCATTTGGGATTGTTCTGTATGAATTGATGACTGGACAGTTACCATACCTAAACATCAACAACAGGGACCAGGTAAGGGAAGGGATTGACTTTAGTCAGCTGCGGCCTTAAACAGAGATGGATTTGGCCTCGTGAAGTGCACATTCTGATGTCTCGTGTGTTTGATTTGTGTTTCTGATTCTGATGTTACGAGATGACATTTCTACATTTTCTAGATTTTCCTCAACCACGTAGCACCAACTTGCTTACTTGTCTCAAGGTGTATGGTTTTTTTGTTCTTTTTTACTTCGTGTGTAGACTTTCAGCTTCTGAGCTGGTTGCCAGGATACTTATTCAGGAGAGAATAGGTTACTTAATAGTAATCTAGTTTAGAACAGTTCTGCAAAAGCAAAGTGAGCCTCCATATGTTCAGTTACTCTTCTCCCTGCTTTGCATTGGATAATAGTTCAGCAACAGGATTGACAAAATGGAACAGCAATCATCCCGATGAATGTTTTATATTCATTTCAGTCTTGAGAAATGCATGCACTACCTAATTGAATTTCAGGATATTAGCATTTCTCAAATCCTGCTTGATGGAGCTATGACTTTGCAGAGTGTGTGAATCCTGTAAGAAGATTACTTAATTGTGAACAAATATTCCTTAAGTCTGATGATACTGCACGCCTGTAATACGTCTCCACAGGATAGGCATGTTTGCCAAGGCACATCTGATTCATGTTTTCTCTGTCTAATCTGAAAATATCTATGCATCAAGATCTCTGCTGTAAACTACACCACGTCTGGGCGGTGATATATTTATGTTGTTCCTGTGTCCTCATCCCTTGTTTTTTTCACTGTCAGTGCTTAAGAATTGCAACCATAGCAACGTTCATCTGTGAATGCCATTTTATAAGGCTGCTTCTGTATTTGTCAGAACACTTTATCCCAATTCATTGAATTTGGAGCGATTCATTTTTATTTTAAATTTTTTTAATTGTTTTCTGCCTTTCAAAAGAAGGGAAATGGCCAGATTCTTGGCCAGATGGATCTAGCCTTCTAAAAGCAGTATTAAGGCATTGTTTTGGTTTTACGTTTTTTGAGATTTGAAAAATTAACAGAGTGATGTGGATGCCCACAGTTGAGTGCTGATAAAACAAATTTTAAATTGCAAAGTGAAAACAACATAGAAAATGTGATCTAATGCCTTGAGTTTTGTCAATCCCAGTTTATTGTTTAAAAAGACCTAAATATTGCTCGCTCTGTGTTGGTGCATCCACATCAGCTACTATGACACAACTGAGTTTCTTAGCAAAGCATCATTCTTCTTACACCTCAGAGCATTTGTCTCACCTTAACAGATTTTTCTAGACAGACTAGGACTGTTCTTGTTGTGATATTTTCTTTTTTCTAGTTAAAATAAAAGTTTAATCCCTACATTATTTTTAAAAAATATCAGAAACATAAATAGCAACGAATTGTGAATAATTTCAACTTAAGTAGTGTAGTTATTTAGAAAATAGTAACATAGATTATGATATATTTCATTGCAACAGAGGCAAGGGACAAGGTAGGCAAGTCTTTACTATGAAATGCTTCTCTGGCACACGGGGATTTCTGAAGAAACCATATGGGAGTTTTATACTCCTCCTTGATGCCAACACAGATGCGACTGAATCAGAAAGTTGAAAAAGGACCAGGATTGTGTTAACACAAATAACAAGTATAGCTTCCTTGAGATGTGGGGGGTTTCTGTTGGTTTTTTGTTGTTGTTTTGTTTTGGGTTTAGGTTGTTTTTTTTTCCTTTTCCAGTGGCAAAATATGAAATAGACTTCATTAAATATAATGCTTCATTAAGGGTGGGAGTGAGACGTTTGCCTGCCAGAGCCCCAGGGTTTCTCTGAGCAGTTTTGCAAAGTCTAAGGTATGTCTGAGTCCTGTCTCAGCCCCGGCTGAGGGGCTTGCAACTGACACAAATGTGTCTGTCTCAGAGCCAGGCTATGAGGCTCCTGCTGAAACAGTAGTGACCTGTTTCAGAGCCCAGTTAAGGAGTTATGCTGAGACAGTTTAAAAGTTAAACAGACAAGTTGGGTTTTATTGAAGCAACGGAGAGGTTTGGAATTGCTGTTGATAAATGACTGACTGCAAAAGGATCATCAAGCTTGAGTTGTTAATTTCCAGGTAACTTTCAACACAGACAGAGACTCAGGCCTGAGTTATAGTTCTAGTAGATAATAGAAATAAAAGATATGCCATATATTGAAGGCCCATTTCTTACCAAGAAGGTGTCCCTGTCATGGGTGGAGGAATTGGAGCACATCCTGTTGAGCATCTCTTCTAGACCTTTCAGTCTTCTCCTCCCCAAGAGGTGTATTCCCTTTTTATGATTTTTGTATCCAAATGCTGTCTGTCCCTGCCTTCTAGGTGATGTCTAGAATGATTTGGGTGGAGAGTTGAGTAACATAGGCATGTATGTTTAGCATGTACTCCCTTACACTCATTACCATACTCAGGGGCATAAACTTTAATATTAATTTTGCCATTAATTAGGCAGAGGTCTCTGCTCAGCCACTCTGGCCTTCAAAATTTGTTTGTGCCTGTTGGTTTAGCCAAAACAGGGCTGTCTTATCTTCACAAGAGTCTCTCCTTCAGCCATTTTGGCTGCCAGCTTAGCAGATCTCCAGCCCCAGAGATAGCACAAGAATCTCATGGTCATAATCATCTCAACCTTTTTCAGAAAGTGCACTGAATTAGCTGTATTCCTGTCTCACAGCAAGCTAGGCTGTTCTGCCACAGGCATGTGGGTTTTTTCTGTTGGGTTTTTTTTTTTGCCAGTGTCAAGATAGAAATAGACTTCATTAAATAAAATATATGATACACCTGATGGGCCTGTCTGAATATTCAGAGAAGGTGGTGATGATCATCTGCAGCATGAATGGATCTTTGATTAGCAAGTTTGAAAGGGCTTTTTAGTGTCAGCTGAACTGCAGTGCTCAAACCACATTGCATTTGACCTTGGCTTGACATGATGATGTTTGATGGCTTTTTATATATCCAAGAGAACATTAACCATATTTATACTTTGCTTTCCTGCTTTCTATTAGGTTACTTTGTTTTATGTGTCAGGTTTATCCTTAGGTGAAATATAAGCCTTCCCTGTTAAAAGAATTAGCGTGAAAGTACAAAGCCTATCTGTCTCCTCTTCTACAGAGGAAAAGCAGTTTCTCTTTTTCTCAACAAAAATCAAACAAAAAAAAAAAAAAAAAGCCCAAGCCATTGCTTTTCTAAACCATTTAATACAGTTTATGATAGCAATAATCCCCTTGAAATTGGTTATATTACTGTAGTTTGTTATAGTGTTAACTGCCCTTGTCTTCAGCTTGGTCCATTAACTGAAAATCCAGCCGTTAACTTCTAATGGGATGATTTCTTCAGGATTATTACCTGATTCTTAGTTTGGAGATTAATATTCTTGAAGGATAGTGGAGCAGTGACAAAATGTAACGAAAAGTTCACAGTTCAGCTTTTATGTAGTTGTGATCTATTTAGAGAAGATGCCCCTGACACTTGCAGGTGGTTTACTTCATTATCTGTGGCACCAAAGATGGAAACACAGAAACAGCACCTTTCTTTATGAAATGAACACTCGTCAGCCCAGATACTCAGTGGCAGATGAGAGACAAGGAAGGTGATGTTAGAAGTGACAGCCTAACAATGGAGACTTAAAGCTTGATCATCACTATTCTGTTGAGTGGGAATTTTGCCTGTGGCTTTGGTGGGAATAGATTCAAGGCCAAAAAGAAAAAGATAGGTTCAAGGCCAAAGAGAAAAAAATATTCAAGGCCAAAAAGGCAAGGAGTAAATTATATCATATCTTTTTGAAGATACCCAGTAGATGTAAAAAAAAAAGGGGGGGGGGGGTTGTGACAAGAAAAAGGCTATTTCAGCTAGTATAGGCTATATATTCATAAAGAAAAATATATTATTTGATAAATTGATAGAAGTATTCACTTCAGAGGATGGAAATCCTACAAGAATTCCCTAAAGCAGGTCCTTAGCATTCTTGTGTGACCTACATTTTCAATCCCCAAAGTCATCTTTTTCTTTGAGTAATACAATGCCAAATCTGAAAGAGATTAATTATTAGTTATACAGCATTATTAATTAACCCTGCAATCTACTCCAGCAAAATGTACAGTTATTAATAACATTTTGGTGCGAGCTCTAGAATTGCTGCTTCCTCCCACCACCTCAGGTTTCTGGGTTTTCCTCTCAGACCCTTCTTAAATTTTGTCAGTTCATCTGCTAGGAACTGTCAGCCAAAATGATATAAAGTTATGCAGCATCAGTAGGCTGAATAAAAAACCAGAACATATATTTGCAATAGCTTCTTGTAGTGATTATTTGAGCTGAGGTATGTCTCCTCTAGTATGGGTTTCCTAGTGTGAAGAAAGCTCAGAAAATCCTTTTTGCTGCTTGGTGTACAAGGTATCTATATTTTGATTACCTTTTCTCTGAGACAGAGGAGAGAAACCTGACAACATAGATTTCCTTTGAAGAAGGACATCTGAGTTTATTCTGTCACCCCTATATAAACAGCACTGTAGCACAGTGTTAGGGAAGAGTCTATCTGCCCCCCCACCCACAAAAAAAAAAAAGACTGGACCTTAAATATATGTAATTAAATCCTAAATTTGCCACTTAAAACAAGGTGCCCGCAGTGATGTTAATAAGAATGTAAGCGAGAATTACTGAGAGGGGAGTGGTTTCATTCCAGCCAAAGATTTGTACGTGGCATTGCCAAATAAGAATATCAGCAAACGCCACAATATCCCACAAGCAAATACCTGCTCCCCTTCCCAAGCATCTGGGAGAAGGGCTCGTCGGGCAGCACACACTGAGAACAGAAAGATCAGCTTGATAGAGCAGGGAGGGGAATGCATTTCCAATTTCAGGTTCCTATGGAGAAACCAAATGTGTCTTGTTGATTAAAAATAAGGGACTGGTTGTTAGTTTTCCTCCACAGTGGTGCTCAAAAGCGTGGAGGAGAGTGGTCTCCCTGGGGAAAGGAACCTGTGGTGTGAAAATCAATGGGTGGAGTCCAGCTAAAGACTTCAGAATGAGTGACATTTCTAAGACTAGGGGTAAAATTACCTGAACCCAGCTTTTCATAGTGAATACACTGCTGCTTTTGCTCTCTTTTGAGATTGATGAATGAAGAATGGTTGTAGAACACCAACCCTGAACCTCCAGCAATGGTAAATTGTACAAAGTGGCCATAAGTGCCGTGGAAAGGAAGATAGGTGAGGTTAGAAGCTTTAAGTTTGTTTTACTGTGTTTAGTCTTGATTGCCTCACTGGCACCTCGCCTTACACACATCAGTAGTTACTTGGTCTTGAACAGGGTATAATAGTAGAGATTCTCATGGCTTCGAGGACCTGGGAATTGCTACTGCTCTTTTCTGTATATTCTCTGGGAGTGGGAGAGGTGACCTCCCTTAGCTCTTCTCTACTGTGTCATTTTTAATGCTGCCTAAAATCAGAAAAGCAATGGAAGGAAAGCTTTTGGAGCACAAAAAAGAACCATGCTTAGCCTGCTGAAGAGCAAGTTCTGTATTTTTCTTTAGCTATTCTTCATTATAAGCAATTTATAAATTTTACTTTGGAATGAAAAGGATAAAATATTTGCAAGAATCCAGAGGAACAGATATTGTGGACCTTGTCCTTCAACTCTTCTCCTTTCTGCAGTTCACTTCTGTTATAAAAAGAGAGAAAACCAGAAAAATTATTAAAATCAATATGGATTATTTTTCAATTTAATGCCACAGTTTTGGAGTAAGGTCTAGAGTACATTTAGTTTACTATCTAAGCACTTAATATTTATTCCTTATTTCATTTGACTTTCAGACTACGGTCCATTTCTGCCCGCTGTGCTATCAATCTTTTTCACAAATGATATGATTATATATGACAGTACATTATATGTTTCTATCTATTCTATATTCTATTCTGGATGTCTGTCAGTTCAAGACAAAATACTCTTCATTTTGTGAAGGGTATATCTTCAGTTTCATCAGCACACGATGCACATGCAGCCTCCAAATAGAACTGTCCACCTGTGTTTCTTCTCTTCCAAAATGACAAAATTGGGAAAGCCTGAAAAAATATTTCACTATCAATTGCTTTCTATTTTTTTTTTCAAGTTCTAAAATGAATAAGCAAATTTTCAGGAGAAAAACACTGGGGATATACAGGAGATGTGCAAGGCAATGATTGGCACTGTCCCAGTCTCTAGATTAAAGCTGATGTCAAATAATTTGCTAAGTTGGTACTTTGTAAAGGCCTGTGAATGCTTAACTTGAACTCTCAAATCACGTTCCCAGAGCCATACTACTGTCCTCGGGTCCCACTGAGGGTGAACGTGGTCTGCTTTTTTACCACAGCTTCTTAACATCCAAGATGTAAATTGTGTTAATCAGCAGGATTTCATTTTGAGGTGATTTTGCTATGGTCAAGAAATCAGACAGGAACAAATGCATCCTCCAAAGCTCTATGGGCTGCCAGCGCTGCTGTGGTCTGTGCCTCTTTACTGAGGAACTGAGTTTCTCCTCAGGTATCCCATTTTCTCCCTGGTTGCTTCACTGGCTGACTTCAAGATTTGAGTCATGAGAGCTCTCCAGATAGAAGCTGAGACGAGCTACATTTCCACAGTGAAGCAGGCATTCGATTATCGATTAAACACCTATGGCACTAGGGCAGTGACACACGTACCAACATTTCTGGCAGCATCTGTGCTGGATGAGCCAGTCGAGCCCTTAGAATTACCATTTGCTAGGCACTGGTAGCTATTCATTTAACTACTACTTCCATACAGTAGTGGAATCATATATTTGGCAGCACAATAACTGGCGTTTGGTTCTCTGATCTCTTAATGGATAGCAACCAAAGTTATGAAGACTACTGCGTACAGAATCGAGGTGAAGTAAAGGCTGAGAGCACGTGTTAATTCCTTAAACCTGCTGTGTTCAAGAAGCTACACTTTACATGTCAGCAGATAAGAATCTCAGAGTGCATTGCCTGCCTGAATTATAAAGAGCAAGTTTGTGTCGATGTCTTGGGTGTTGGGCAAGAGTCTGCCAGGGGTATGGTCGTTTAATTCTCTCTGTATTGGGTCTGACTGAGATGGAGTTAATGGTCAAACCACCACAGTCTGGAAGCAGAGATAAAGGTCCAAGGTTTTATATGATTTACTGTGGCGTATTAAGGTTTAGCCAGGTCCTGAGCTGGCCACTTATTGATACTTGAGCTCAGTGATTTTCATTCCTACAGAATTCTCCCTTTGTGTGCTTTTGTTCCTCTGGAGGAATATTTGTAAATAACTAAACCAACTTTGTCTGACTGCATCTGCCTGAAATCAACAGGGTTGTCACCAGACATCAACAGCTTGTTAAGGTTCTTGAAGGAGGCTTCACAATACGCCGCGAGAGGTGCATCCTTTCCCTTCTTTGCAGGAGGGCTGAACACTCCTTTAATTGGACTGTGTGCACAGATGTAGAGGAAGTGGTGGTGGTGAATGTCACAGGGATAGCAAAAAGCACATGTGGATGTGAAGACAAAATAGTATTGAATCTATTAACCTCAGTCAGATCTAGTGATTTTCCGTGAAGAGAGGGCAGAATGTTTGCAAAGAGGTTTGATTGATTGGGGGGGGGATTCCTGGCTTTTTAACCTTCTCAGACCTTGGTCTTAAACTGCTTGGCAAAATATTTATTATCATAAATTCTGATGGTTATTATTTAAGCTATACTGATAGTAATCCATGAAATGTGAACATAAAATAAATAAGGGCTTACCAAGAAAAAAACATCACTCACTTGGTTTATCAGCTTGGACAACAACAGTCAGAAATAAAGATAATAAACTTTCTTTGTTTCAACAAAGAAAGGGCTAAAATAAACGCTGCCATTTTATTTTATTATTATTATTATGACTGTTTCCAAAGAACTTTAGGTATCAGTGACAGTAACTGCAAAAGAAGGGAAATATCTTGAGTTATTTTAATTCCAGCATCTCATCAAATTATATAAGAAGTCTGTCCTGGAAAATAATAGTCTTAGGCTAATGCTGCATCAATCAGTTTATTTTTATGAGCTCTTACAAACTGATAGGATAATATTATTTTACTGTTTTAAAAAAAGCAGTCAGAAATTAAAATGATATATCAAATGAGCAACTGTAGAGAAATATAACTGATTATTTTTCAGGCTATCTTGGGTCTTTTAATAACTCTAATTTGTAATGAAATTGTAAAATAAGCTGTTTGCAAGGGATGTTAAGGGTAAAATTTATCCTTTTCTCCCTCCTTTCAGTACAGACACTATAACAGTTACTAAAATATATTCAGCTTTGCACTTTTCTTCAACATTGCAGTTCCACACCCCCCCCCAAGTGGATGCAGGGATTTGAACAAACTAAATAATTTGAAATAATGTGAGGACACGTGTGCCCATCTTATTTTTATACTTTTAACCCAGTGCAGAATCTGAAATATGTATAAAAACTGTTGAAGGCTACCACTGCAGAGATAAGAGGTACCCAAACTGTATTTATCTACTCCAAAATACTTGACTGCCACACATACTGGGAACTAGATAAGGAGAGAGTCTGTGTATTTATATCTCATACTGTGAAGTATATATGTTATGACTTTAAAAGTAACATGAATATTCATTTATTGGCCCTGTTCTAATTAAAACTACTCGGTGTTAAGACATTGATGGGAAAGGCCAAACTAGCTCTTTCTAGCTGTTAAAATAAATTGTTTTAACATTCCACGGATTATGTGGACGTCTCATGCTGAGAACTGGTGTGCTAAAAGAATTAGTAACAACAAAACCGTATGAAATTCATGTAAATTATGCCAAAAGAAAGAACATTTTAAGAGCCTTATATGGTGACCGAGAATGGTCTTTAATTTATTTAACCTCACAAAGCTCCTGTGAAGATAAATGGTTTCAAGTCTTGTATTCAGAGGGGGAAGAGGAATTCAGACCCAGCTTTCATAAGCTACTTGGTTCCCAAACACTGTAGTAGTGCAAGTCCTGCAAACAATCTGAAGGCTTTTGTATTTCCTCCTGAGTGCAGGGGGCTGGACTAAAGAGGGTGGAACCTGAAAGGCAATGCTTAAATTTAGAGGCAGTCCCCGTGAAGAGGAAACTGTGATCATAGTATGGACAGTGCTGTGAAGTTCCCTCTTCAGGCTCATTAAGGGCTTTCTCCTGTGTGTGAAATTTGGAAGGCTATTAAGCTGTTCTCCCCCTCAACACCTCATTTCCAGTCCGTTCTTACTGACCAGGACTGGTTTCTACCATTGACCAGTTGCACTCCTTTACTCCTGCTCGTGCACAACGTTGTTTCAATTTTATTTCTTTTTTGTCTCTCGAATCAAGTATGTTTATCTTGGCAGAAGTTCAGGCTTGCCTGAGTCCATGTCAGTGTAGGGTGTCTCATACTTTCCTCAAACCACTGTTTATAGTCTTTCTGCCAGTTTGGAGAGCAGAACTTTTTTTTTTTCTTTTTCTTTTTTTTTTTTTTTTTTTGGTAATACAAGATCATTAAAAAAAAAAAAAATTGCTTTAGGCATTTTCCTAAGATTATGATTTAAAGTCTTAGAATCTCCTGAGGTCCTTGAGAAATAGGCCAGTCTCTGATCACCCTTGAGCAGCTGTCATCTTGCCAGAAATATAGGGAGAGGAATAGGATGTCTCTGCTTTTCTAATTAGCTTTTTTTATATAGTAACTTAAATAACCCTCTGTTTAAGTGATAAAAAATTAAGCTGCTAAAAAACCAAAATAAAACCCCAAAACCAGTGTATTTTCCACTGGGTTTTAGCTCTTTGCTTTGCTAAATTCTTTCAAAATGGTAGGAAATAGTTAAACTAAATTGGTGTAAGCTACAGGGGAAATTAAGTCTTTTCAGAAGATACCTTTAAAAGCTGATAGGAGGAGAAAGGTAATTATGAAGTTCTGAAACTCCTGTATAGACACCTAATTTGAATAAACTTAAATCATCTACTGTCAGCAAGCTGTTGCTAATACACTTTGACTATGGCAGTGTAGCACAGAACGCTTTATTTTCCTGAGTTATTTAAATGGGCTTTAATTTCAGGTGATGCACCTGGATCTAGATTTGTATGTGGTTTCTGCAACACATTTTCAAAAGAATACCTTCAAACCAGCAGAAACCACCTCCAATTCCTTTCTTCAGCTGTCTTTTAGGGATTCAAATTTGGCATTACCATGCTAGAAAAAGTCTTGACACTCGGGTCACTGTCCTGCCACTGACAGTGAGATCACATGTGCAGGTGAAAACACCTATAACAGTTTTAAGGTGCTACTTTCCAATGAACTTTGTCACTGTTTCACAACTAGAAATCACTGTGCCAATGTGTGAACTGGTGTAGCCAATGTCAAGAGTGTTCCTTTAGCTACCGCACAGCGAAACCGGCCGCCAAGTCCCGAATACGCTTCAGCCCCAGTTAGAGTCAGAAGGGTGGCCTTGTGATGAAACACATAAGGATTGTGGTTGGTGCACTGGTGACTGACAGCTGAAAACTGGGGGTAACCAGCTGAGAAAAGCACGGCCTGAAGTCAGTGCAGATGGATCTGCAGTGGTTGTGAGAGCGAGCCTGGGTGGCTGGAGCCAGGTAGCTCAGGAGTAGCAGAATTAATCTGGAAGGAGGTTGAGGAGGCAAGCAGCCCTCCAAGAGTGTTAGCACTTTAAGCCATGGAAGTGGCTTTGGCGTGTTGTCCTATTTGTGGATTACAGTGTTAACTAACTAACTAATGTGTGTATTTTCATTACTCTGCTATTCTTATTTTGATAAACACATTTTCCTGTGGCATCATAGTTAAGTGCATGATCTAGGGGGAAAGGTTCTGTCTTTTGCTGTACTGTTTCAAGAATAATTCCTGCCTCATTTTCTCTGCACTCACACGTGCAACTATATTGTTATATCCAACTCCTTTCCTTCTGGAAGCTGTGAGCAGGGGGATTTCTACTCAGTTTTAACCACAGTGAAAGCTGTGCTTTCCCATTAAGGAGCTGTCTCTGTGGTTGCAAGTGTATGCAGGCATTTGGTCCAAGAGTGCTGAGTATTTCCCTCTATACATTACGAAAAAGAAATTATTTAGCAGTCAGCTGCATTTTGACACTGTATTAAGGACCATGCACCCAAACCTAGCAACTTCAGTCTTCAGTAAGTCAAATTGGTGGACAAATAGAAATGAGAATGGGGAAAAAAGAAAAACAACCCTAAAAAAAATACTACTAAACTTTGTGAACATTGCCTCGTGCCTCCTGGATGGAAGTCCAGGAAAATAGAGGGTTTATATTGATTTTTAAGTATTAATGAAGTATCTCAACCAAAATAGGGCAGAAAGTTTCCAATGCGTTTACATAGCTTTCTAGAATTAAAGAGCAATGAAGTCACTGCTCCGGTGTTGATGAGATCCAATACATAAGAAAAATGTACTTTGGATAGGGCAGTGTGACTAAAACTATTTAAATGCAGTAGGCAAAAGGCAACAGAACGAGCCAGAGGAAATAATCTAAATATTCTTCCAGAGGTTCCAGATGAAAGGTACCACATTCCTTCATCTAGTACAGATGCATTTATCTTGCACTAAAGAGGAGAACAAATAGACCCACGTACATTCGATCACTGGATATAAATCTGCTCGGATTACTGCTGAGCTTAATTGGTACTTCTGGTATGAAATTACATAAATAAACATGAGGATCCTGTTCTGTTACCCAAGGGAGAGACTGCCGGTGTCAGTACTGCTGGGTCACGTCTAAGGAAATATCCACGGTGAAGGCAGAGGATGGAAATGGAGGAAGAGACAGGAGAACGTGAGTAAACATCCACTGCTTTCACTGCGCTCTTGTGCACCTGGTAGGATCTGAGTGTCTGGGGTCGTTATTTCCAAGCTGTTAGAAGTAAACAAACAGGAAAAAATGGCATCGTCAGGCACTAACACACAGAAAATACTGTGTCACGTTTGAGCCCAGTCAGATAGCTTTTCTGCCCTGGCCTGGCTTCACTATCTGAGTAAAATGCTTTCACTTTCCCAAGGTCTCACTAAAGGTGCTTTTCTCCTCTTCAACATCTGCTTGATTGGAATGTGACCTCAGCTTTCCACTACCACACGCTCTCTCCTGGTGTGTTTTGGTTGCATTAGGCAAAAGCGGTCGTGGGAGGTGTATTTCTCAGTGATGAGGTGTGGAGCAGTTTCTCGGAGGAGAGCGAAAGAGCAGAAGCAGCCAATTTCTCCTGACCCTCTGACCCTTCAAGTATTCACATACGCTGGCCCCAGTCCCAGCCCTTCTGCAGCTGGAGTGCAGCAGCACACAATAGGGCTGGAACATCTCCTGTGAGAATTCCATGAAAGTATAAAGGGATAGGAAAAGAAAAAAAAAATGAAATTAATGTAAACTTTCTGCTGGGGTATTAAAAGAATCCTCTGAAATGAGAATGTTGCCAGTAACAATGTTGTTCCATCACCTGACAGACTTTGTAGAGAAGGCAGTTATTACTTTTATGTTTATTTGCACCCGAAGAAGAACTGAACTGATAAAAAGTTGTTTGCGTTTGTTCGATATAAAATGTGGACAGGTCAATCTCCACATACAAATCGTGCCTCCTGGCTGGTAGAAACAGCTAAATTGTCATAAGAAATGCAGATCTCTTCAGTAGTGTTTATTCAGCAGTTTGATCAAAAACGATGGTGGTTTTTGTATTTTTTTGCCTTCTGCCATTTCTTCTGTTCTCATGGCTATCAAATATTCAAAGTAATGTTTCAAGCTCTAGTTCAAAACTGAAGATGATAAAACTACTAAGTTCAGCCATTTGGCTTGCAGGGATTCACCTGGGCTGGATCTCCTGCCTCCTTAATGGTTTTTGTGTGTTATGTGTCTGCCCAGCTCCACAGACAGCTTTCCTGTCCAGGCAACCTGGGCTTCTGCCTGTGAAAAGGCTGATACTGACATAGCTCATCATGTCTAGGCAGTTAGAATCTGGATAACAGTGATTTTTTTCTCTGAAATAAAATATGTAAGAACTTCTATTCCAAGAAAATACAGACACTTGTTTTCCTTTTTTTTTTTTTTTTTCCGATAAGAGGTCGTGGAATAATTTGGAAAGTTGATCCTACAGCTTATTTATTAATTCCTAGGCTAGCTATGTCTAAATGCTTTGGTACTTGAACAAAATCCCAGAATTCAAGCGGTTTCAGCTTCCCCCTTGGCAGAAGGAATGGAGCAATGTTGTGATGCAAACATCTTCCTTAAATCTATACGGTGCAAAAGATTTAGTTTTCCTTTCCTTCAATAGAAGGGGCAATTTCTCATTTCCATTTCAGCAACTCTCATAATTAGCCTCCTACCTAACATGCTCCCACCAAATAACATTCAACGTGCATATGACTGCTCAGTATTTCTTAGTCCCTCTCTGTTTTTCCTGCACATACATAAATGGAAATGCTCTTCACAGCATTTTGAGCTCCAAATGACTGTTACTGACATGTAGTGTGATACTTTAGTTTATGATTTAACTCTTATCGCTTGAAAAATATTTCTGGTTTTATCAGCTCAGTGAACCCAGCTCTGACTGAAATCCTGTCCCTAGAGTGTATGCAGCTATAATACTCAGGCATAGCAGCATAATATTTCCTTTTTTTTTTTTTTGATCTGGGCAGATTCCTTGGTTCTAGCTGACCTTTGAATGGACCGGCAGCCATAAAATGCCACAGTAACGTTACCTCTCAGACCTTTCAGGTGACTGCTCAGCTTTTTTTCTGCTCTTGCATCCTAAAACATTTACCTGGACTTAGGACGCATAGGATCCTGTTTATGCCGGATGTTTCTGGGACTGCTGACCAGAAACTATTGAGCTGCACAGAAATACCTTTCTCTGTTATAATTGTTATCAAGGAAATAAAGGATTGGGATGGTGACTGTTGGAGGCTGCGATACCTCAGGATTTCTGGCAAATTACTTCAGCAGTGAAGAACACGAGAGACTGCTGTTGGATGATGACTCCTTGGAGTAATCTGTAGGAGAGGAGCCAGCTGTTTGCTTGGAGCAGCTCCCTGATTCTTGCAGCAGAACCTGCAGAGAGGTGAGCAGTCAGTAATAGCGTACGAACGCTCGGGTGTAACTTGCCACGTACCGTGAGTGTTCTGGGGAGACAGCAGTGGTGTGAACTGATGCTGTGTTTGAGGAGAATTTGTACTCCAAGGTCAAGAAGGGTTGGGTTTTTTTCTCAATTTTCTTCCCTTTTTCCATGAGCTGATTTCTGAAAACGCTCTTCATCTCTGGAATCTATTTCTTTAGGGCACTAGTCCTGACTAGATGTGTTGTGAATATGGGCTCTGGCTTTGCCTTGTCACAGGAATTTGTTATTCCTTGCTTGACAAATAAATCGTAAGAGCATTTCTTGAACAGTCATTTCATATGACAAAAAGGCGTTAAAAGATTTGTGGATTGACAGATACATTTGATAAAGAACCGTCTGTGTTTACGTGGTCTTGGTGATCAAGACTGGAGCTACTTTGCAGAGTACCAAAGAGCTTGGATTTCTACAGGTGCCATTCCTGTTGTCCCACTTGGACTTGGACATTTCTGAATACTGGGATTCACACAGGCATCTATCAAGAAAGAAGCAGTTACAGACTGAAGGTGTCAATTCTTAAGAGTGATGCAAGTCATTGTGGCTCAGTAATTGAGAGAACCCTCTTGTCACCAGATGGCTGTAGACTCTGCAAACTGCTATGGAATTTGTACTGAATTAGTGGGAGAAAGAATCCCCTTTAAGCATCCTGGAAATTGGGAGAATTGGCACTGAAGGGTTAGCTTCTTGGCCAGGCGTCAGAGTCTTAACTCTGCAGTGCCAACGTGATGGTTTGGGGAACTCGTTTAAATTTTCAGATAAAATGTCCATGTTAATGGACTATTGTGAGGTCATTCCTGTTCTCAGAGATTTTTTAATCCAGTATAATTGATTTAACACTTGGGCAAATAAGCTGCAATCCACTGAAGTGATGAAAGTTCAGCTTTTAAGCTGAGGTTTTAAAAGGACTTTCTGGAAAGAACCTGCCTCTTTTAAGCATTTCTCTAGTAAATTCTGCCCCACGGATTTATTTTTAGGCAGAACTCTTGTTTAGCTGTCTAAAAATTGTAGGCCTTTTAAACTTGTTTTAATAAATTTTCAGTGTTTGGATTAGGGTAATTAGATCACACAATCCATTGATTTATTCAAATGTGTTCTAGCATTTCCACGCTGGTTTTGACACTTGTTTTGAGCACTTTTCAGCTCTTAGATGCAAGTAATTGGTTTGGATAATGCATTAAGAATTGAAATTGCTGTGCAGTCTGGAAAAATACCCGTTCCATGACCTGGTGTGCAAAGGTGTCAGAGCAACAAGATAATATTTGATGGGAGGCAGGAAATAAGGAGCGTTTTGAGGGGGGAAATTGGTTAGTCCAATGAACGCCGCCGAGCTTCGACTGGCAAATGGTGTTTTGTTTCTCACCTCACAAAATAGATGCAAGCCCTCAACCGTGTTATTACTCAGCAGATAGCTCAATGATTTTTATGCTTGTTCCTTTAACCTGAACTCTGTTCAGATTGTAAGTATTTTGAGAATCTCATAAATTCTGACTGAAAGCAGTTTTATTCGAGTACTTGATAGTCATCATTTGAATGGTTTGAGGAATAATTATTGTGCAGAGGAACTGTGTAGTGCTGTTTCTGGTTCCTGCTTGAATGATGACAATATTTGATCGATCTGTCTTGGAAGGTCTATTCTGTGTGTGTTGACATATATTATATTTATTTATTTATTTATATAAAAGAGCCTCTTACAACCAGGGGCAGCAAACAGTAACATTTAACTTATGCTTTTAGTCCTGGAGATTGTTTGCTGTGTGTCATCTGTATAGTGGCTGTTCTGCTATGGGTATGGATGTGTTTATGTGGAAGCTCCTCAGTCGGAGGGTGGTGAGACACTAGAGCAGGTTGCCCAGGGAGGCTGTGGATGCTCCATCCCTGGAGGTGTTCAAGGCCAGGTTGGAGGGTGCTCTGAGCAACCTGATCTGGTGGGAGGTGTCCCTGCCCATAGCAGGGGGTTTGGAACTGGATGATCTTTAAGGTCCCTTCCAACCCAACCTATTCTATGAGTAAAATAATTTGTAGAGACCACGTATCACAACTTTCTGTTTACACCTACGTTTGTGAAGCTTGCTTCAGTTGTTTGGTTTGTTTATTAAAATGGAATGACAGGCCTGATGAGAACAGGAAAACCTTGTGGCAATGGTTGTCAAAAAGACCCCATGGTATTTACCCACCTTTAAACGGTGATGCCCTTGAATGTCCTGCCCAATGCGTAGCCTCGCTATTTCATACTGAACTTTTTATATGTATTTCAGGGTCTGATGATGTAACCTTCTTCTAGCTGAACCTGCTAGGCTTTATCACCCATATCAAAACTTACAGCTTCAGCCCAGGCTGCCTCTCCCACAGCTGCCTGTAAATAAATTGAGGCTCATAAATAACTTGGCAACATTTAGAGGGCTAACACGTGAAGATCGCCGCCTGTTGCAATTACCACCGTTGCCTTGGACTGTTCATTGCTCTGTCTGTCAGCAGTGCTCATTTACTGCTCCTTAGCACGGGGTGCAAGCTTTTTTCTTGCTATCAAACGAAGCAACACGATGCCTGTCTCTAGGCAGCATTGTTTTGGGACTAAAGCCCCTGTGCATTGCGGTTTTAGCAGAAAGAAAATGTTATTAAACAAACTTCTCTTTCGATATGAAATGCAAATCTCATCTCTTAAGTAGAGCATACCTCAGGAACACATTTGAACACGTGCCTGGCATTGCCGCTCGCATATGCAAATAAATAATTAAAAGACATTAATGATTTGGCCTAAGGGTCAATTAAGAAGTCCCTGACTGAGTCATAAATATCCTTATTCATATCCTGTGCCTTTACCCCCTAGGTAGGTTTGTTTATTTTTGAACACTATTGAAAAGAGGGAGAGTTTAACATCATGAGCCAGTTCTGCTTATGAATAGCATAGAGTTTTCTGAATGCTGATGAGCACAAAAAATGTAAGGTGATTGTTCCCCCCTCACTCCTTATCCACTGGCTGATGTCCATCGGGTCTGCTGCTGATGTGCTCGGTAATGAAGACAAATTGAGCAGGTTCCTCTGTTCATTAGCTGCATAATGCTTTATAAACAGTAAGACAAAGTTTAGAAAGTAGAACTTAAATGGACGCTATCAAGCTAGACTTGCAGTTTTGTTTAGTTGAAGACCAGCCCAGATTTTCCTATACAACTTCCAGAATATAAAATTTCCAATTGGAAATGAATTTTTAAACAAGCTGTTCCCTTGGGGTGCAGATAACCCAAACACTGTATTAGAACCAGAAAATGAAACTCGTTCAAAAGTCTAAACAAACGTGTAAATGGCCAGTTTATTTTCCCTTCTGAAGTAAATGGGAAAAGTAAGCAAGCAGAATTATTGGTCAAATAGAAGGTCAATTTAAAGCATTCTTTTAAGTTCAGCAATCAAAGGTGATGTATGTAAAACAAGCAAGGACAGATATGGGTTGTTTTTTTTTTTTCTTCTCAGTGTGACTTTTAAAACCTGGCAAATTTCCTGTAACGTGAACTCTATCCAAAACTTGGAAATGCTACGCACCTGAATAATTTGAGAACAACAAGAAAATTCAATCTTTTTTTGCCTTAATTACCCTAGTAATTACAATATCTAGTGATGCTTAGAATATTGATTAAGTTCTAGGCCCAAACTGTACAAAGTCTGCCTAAAGCTTTCTTTGTGCGTCTTCCACTGACCCGACTAGATCTGCATCCAGTGTAGTTACCAGAATGATTTCTCTCCAGTTCTCTTTTACACGTTATCTTGTGCTTGGCTTACCAGTGTATGATTAAAAGAAGCATCCACATCAGTCAGTTGCTATGACGAGATAAAGTAGAAGGCATGTTATCTAAAGAAGCAAAAGTCCATATTGGCAATTTTTCCTCGGATCAGTGCTAAAGATGATTTTACTTGTTTCTTATTCCTCCTTACTTGCTCTGTCAAGAAAAGAGAAAGTCTTCCCCATGGAGAGGGACCTTGGCATCTTGGTGGACAGTAAGTTCTCCATGGGACAGCAATGGGCCCTTGTGGCCAGGAAGGCAAATGGTATCCTGGGGTGCAGGAAGAAGAGTGTGGCCAGCAAGGAGGTTCTTCCCCTCCTCTGCTCTGCACTGGTGAGACCTCACCTGGAGTATTGTGTTCAGCTCTGGGCTCCCCAGTTCAGGAGGGACAGGGAAATGCTGGAGAGAGTCCAACGGAGAGCTATGAAGATGCTGAAGGGAGTGGAACATCTCTCTGATGAGGAAAGGCCGAGAGCCCTGGGGCTGTGTAGCCTGGAGAAGAGAAGACTGAGAGGGGATCATGGTAAAAGGGGATCATGGTAAAATGGTTACAAATCTCTGCAGGGCGGGGGTCAAGGCGAAGGGGCCAGGCTCTTGTCAGTGGTGCCCTGGGATGGGATGAGAGGTGATGGTAGCAAGGGGAAACACAGGAGGTTCCACCTCAACATGACGAAAAACTTCTTCACGGTGAGAGTGACAGAGCCTGGCCCAGGCTGCCCAGAGAGGCTGTGGAGTCTCCTGCTCTGGAGACTTTCAAGCCCCACCTGGATCTGTTCCTGTGTGGGCTGCCCTGGGTGACCTTGCTGTGGCAGGGGGGTTGGACTCACTGATCTCCAGAGGTCCCTTCCAACCCCCACCATTCTATGATTCTATGAAATTCTACCGGTGCGTTTGCCATGTTAAGATGAAATTCTGGTCACAAAGCATGTAGGTCCCTCCCTGGTCTGGCTGATCAGGAAGCTGTTTTGCCTTTCAGTTTACATGCACTGGAAGATCCAATTGTCACAGCCACTGGAGGCTGCTACCTCCTCCTGCCTTCTCAAGAGCTGCAGCTATGGAAAGATAGAGGCAGGGGAATTGGGTCTCATCTGTCATTAATCTTAATGTAGCCATACATTTATTTTGCTTTCACTGCTGAATTGAGCTATTGTCACTACACATTCTGGGACTTGCCTGCTAGCATCTCACAGCCCAGATGGGGCTATCGAATGGCTGCTCCTGAAAAAGATGCTGTTTACACATTTGTTCTCTTCAGACACCCCTGTTTCATCAGCCTGATAAACAAAGTAGAGTATTGACCTTAAAACTCCTTATTAGGAGCCTCAGAACTGGCTGTATTCTATTGATATTTTAATCTTTATGTTCCTGATGTACCTTTGAAATCCTGACATGCCTTTTTGTGTAGCTGCCTTGTAGCTAAAGAATGAACATTTTATCTTGTGCCCCTGCCTGGCTTCCTGTTGGACTGGGGTCTGCAGAAGGGAAAAATAAAATCAAATCTGATTGCAGGGGATTGATACCTCATAGTTCATTCGTATGGGGCTCCCCTCATTCTTGGGGTGTGTGGGGGTTAATTTATGCCAGCTTTATTGAATGTAGGTCTCCTGATCCACAGAAATAGTGAAGGATTGCTTTTTAGCAGCTCAGAACATCCTCAAAGGGAGGGGGACGCGCTCAAAAAAAGGCCACTGAAGAGTATTTGACTTTCCTGGGATGGAGCTACTTGAGACTTAAAAGGTGTTGAGAAGTTTTGCTGCCCATTGTTCTAATAAGGTGCATGTCAGTGATGTCAACATAATGTGCTGAGGAAATGTCACACATGTCTGCAATTGGCTACCTCTGGCTAGCCAAGCACAGCTGGAAACCTGGGAAACAGATGTTGCTTTCAATCAAGCAAGGGTCAAAGCAGTCTTGGGACTTTGGATGTCTAAATTTCTCTATCCAAAAAATTATTTTTTTGGGATAGTTTCAGTGGAATGGTAATTATTTTAGCAGCTCATTTCTCTTTTCTTCCCTTTTTTTTCTTTTTTTTCTTCCCTTTTTTTTTTCCCCTTTTTTCCTTCCCTTTTTTTTCTTCCCTTTTTTTTCTTCCCTTTTTTTCTTCCTTTTTTTCCTTCCCTTTTTTTCTTCCCTTTTTTCCTTCCCTTTTTTTCTTCCCTTTTTTCCTTCCCTTTTTTCCTTCCTTTTTTTCTCTTCCCTTTTTTCTTCCCTTCCCTTTTTTTCTTCCCTTCCCTTTTTTTCTTCCCTTCCCTTCCCTTTTTTCTTCCCTTCCCTTCCCTTTTTTTCTTCCCTTCCCTTTTTTTCTTCCCTTCCCTTCCCTTTTTTCTTCTCTTCCCTTCCCTTTTTTTCTTCCCTTCCCTTCCCTTTTTTTCTTCCTTTCCCTCCCTTTTTTTCTTCCCTTCCCTTCCCTTTTTTTCTTCCCTTCCCTTCCCTCCCCTTCCCTTCCCCTCCCCCCCCTCCCCTCTCTCTCCTCTCCCCTCCTCTCTCCCCCCTCCTCCC
>JANHGN010022496.1:191322-212527 GCA_024605025.1 Megaceryle maxima | reverse complement strand
AAGTTCCTCCCTTCCCTTCCCTTCCCTTCCCTTCCCTTCCCTTCCCTTCCCTTCCCTTCCCTTCCCTTCCCTTTTTTCTTCCCTTCCCTTCCCTTTTTTTCTTCCCTTCCCTTTTCCCTTTTCCCTTTCCTCTCTTTTCCCTTTTCCCTTTCCTCTCTTTTCCCTTTTCCCTTTCCTCTCTTTTCTCTTCTCTCTTTTCTCTCTTTTTCTTTTCTTCCCTCCTTCTCCTCTCCTCTTTTCTTCTCTCCAGCATTATGCCTATAGAACAGCATAACAGAAAAACAGTGGGCATGCATCCAGGCAACACAGGGCTATTATTGAGGAAAGGGTCTAAACAAAAGCACCTCGTTGGCTAAGTTCAGCAAGCCACACCTGGTAACTCTGTAATACTTAACAGTGTGTACTAAACAGAGAGTTTCCTACCAACTAAAACATAAAAATGGGAGGCCACCTGGCTGAAGTGTGCTTTGTAAGCCCGAGAGCAGCAGTTTATGTCCCTTTACCCAAAGAGAATTTTGTGCTTTGTATTTTGTTCTCTGTATACCATCCTCAAAAGATTAGACTAGGGTTGCTTTGTGACTGGCACGTAAAGCGGAGAACTTGGAAATAATGCACTGTACAGATTCCAGCGTGGACTGCACAGAAGCTTTGAAAGAGAACCAAGACTTTGCTTCTGAGCTGCAAATGCGTAGCTGTAAATCTGGACTTGGTTCACAGGAATCAGAGTTAAGTTTCTTTCCCTGCTACGAAAGGGCAGCAACATACGGAGGCTGAAATCTAGCTGTGGAGTCTTGCCAAAAAAAGGCTTAACTCAGGAAAAGCAAGTAGAAACTTTCTGAGCAATCTAGTAGCAAAGCTCCTGGTGGGCCAAAGTTTGGGTTTACCTCTCCAGCTGAAAAAAATAGAGAATGAGAAAAGAGCTGAAATAATTGCAGTTGAAATTGTTGCCTCCCAAAAGGGAGCTATCCACCCATGGGGAGAAAAGTGGCAGATCAGACTTTCCCCTTAGCATCTTTCTGACAGAAAGCAAGAACAGGACTAGCTTAGCCATAGATGGTCCAGCCTTCCCTTATTTGTCTTTCCTTTTATTCTTCTGTGCTTTACTTACTGTGCAGTCAAGAAGTAAATGGCAGCTTCAGTTCAGTTACTGTTTCCAGTTCAGAGGGGGTTTGGGTTTTGGTTTGGTTTTTGGTTGGTTGGTTAGTTTTTTTACAGCATCTTTGTGCAGACATATCTCAAGTAGTCGTGGTCTTCAGCTACTTAGGTAGGACACTGCTGCCCATGTAGCCATAGCAGTGAAAATTCTTCTCCATGACCTCTGCCTCTTCTGCCTACAGTTCAAGCACATCCTTCATAAACTTTTCTAGAACTCTTTTTGTCTCTAGTGTCTGTTGTTGATGGAGGCTACTTCTATATCCTCTCCTACGTATTCCTGTCTCCCTTTCCTCCTCGTATTTGTAATTTATTGATGCCGTACAACTTGGGATGTCCCATCCCATGTCCACTGTCCATTTCAATCCCCCCCCCACCCCTAAATTGGTGCTTTATTCAGATCATTTAAATCTTGAATCATCTTTTCACTTTGTTGTGACCTTCTATATCAATATTTACTCTTCCACTTTCACTCTTCTGCTTTTTGGCCTTGCCCACAGGGGATAGCCAAGCCATTACTACCTGGTTACGGAGGCCTATTTCAGGAGGTCACTTAAGCAAGTGGTTTAATTCATCCTGTTAATGTCCCTTTGCCTGGTTTTAGGTGATTCCTTGAATTGAAGCTTCTCTACACTAATTGAACCAAAACAATCATAACAATAACTCATCAAAGGAACGATAACAGAAATATAGCTCATAAGAGACCTTTGGAGAAGTCATCTAGTCCAGACTCCAACTCAAAGCAAGATAGTCTCCAACACTAGATGAGCTCCGTTATAGCTTGGTCTACCTAAGTTTGGAAGACATCCAAGGATGGAGATTCCCTGGACAATGTAGGTAACTTGCTGCAGTGCCACACTAGCATCCTAGAGATATTTTTCCTGAAGACATTCTCTAGTTTCATTGTTCTTTGCCTGACATTAACTGTATTTATCAAAATCTTAGGTGTGTCCTGCCCTAAGACAGTATAATCTAGTCTAAGGTAACTATTTAGCCAGAGAGAAACAGTTTCTAGGTGGTTTTAAAAAGCAAAGAGTAAAAAAAATCCATTTTTTTTTCCAATATCAAATCCTGGGCCGCCTCAATTATCTGACTGTCATAAGAAACAGTGATTGTGGTGTGCTCAGATAGTTGGGGGAATTTTCAGCATAATTAATAAATGTCAAGGGACGTAACCCTATTTCAGATGACTGACATTAGACTCTTGTTTCTTCATTGTGGTGTACTGACACGTGAAACTTGTGACAGATAAAGAGGGTCTCTGCAGAAGTTCCTGCCTTCAAAGCATTTTTGTTTTAGGAGACGAGGAACTGAAAATGTATTAGGGAAGCAAGAGATTGATCATCAAGATGTTTCATCGAACATACAAAAGAAGAGCATAAAGAATTGGATCTTCTAGTGATTTTGATGGCTTTATAATTTCTTTAGAGATTTGCACCATAAAGGGTTTTTTGAAAAGGTGCCACACTGGCAGAATTAGAGAACTGAAGTCCAAATTCTGTGTCCAAAATGGTTATTATTCCCATATTGTGATTTAATGCGCTCTGAGCTAGCCCATTTATGTGGTATCTGCTCAGTTTCCCCAGTTGCTCAGTCCTGTTACCAGAAGGGTGCCAGGACATTCATTAAGCCTCATGTGTCTTTTGAAATGGATGCTTGTCTTCTCGAAGCTGGCCAGATTACCAACTCATTTCACAGATATTACAGCGCTAAGTGGAAGTGACTCGCATTCACTACTGACCTGCTTGGGATTCTAGCCAATAACCAAGCAACAAAAAGCTCCATATCCCACACCAATTTCTGAAGCTGCTCCTCCCTAGAGGGTGAAATATTTTTAAACACTCATTCAAGAAATAATTTGATTCATCTTTCAGCTTCTATTAGTCCCTCTCCTCGGGAGCTGGTGACCAAAATTGACTCTTATTCCCACTTCGGCCACCAGCCTTTTTATGTTGTGTGCATGGAAACTTGTCAGCCACTGGGTTGAATTAGCCAAAGTCTAATTGGGGTTAAATTAGCCCAAATGAAGACAGATTTTGACATATTTTAGTCTGACTAGTCATATGAAAAAAAAGCAAATAATGTGAAAAGCTGCTAATTTCAAAACTGTGACTGGTTAACTTGAAAGTATTGCCCTTGACCAAGTTCTTGATTAGAAATGTTCACAAAACTCTTTTGGTAGTTGCTACTGCTTTTGGTTATTTACACTTCAAATCTGGTGCAAGAAAATGATTTTAAGTTGAATTTTTAATTTTATTGTTTGAAATACACTCTTCCCCTGTTCCCCCACATCCCAGCTGGATTATTGCGAAATAAACTCGATACCCGTTGCACTCAGAAATCTCAGCTAGTATAAACTCCAGGAAGCAATTTTGCTTCAGGAGACTGCTTGCATGACTAGTTTACTTGTTTTATTCATGTTTGTTTCACTTTTGTTTTACTTGGATACAGAAAACAACAAAGGAAATACGCTGTTATACTTCAGAGGTTTGTCTGGCCGCTGTTTAATTTCTCATACCTATTCAGAAAGTTCTTTTTGATTTCTAAAGTTTATGGTAGAGAATCTGAACTACAGTGGCCTTTATTTGATGATCAAAATCTGTTTGGATATCCTGGCAGGCAGTCCTTTCATTTACATATCAGAAAACTGCTGCAAGATGATCTATCCTCAGCAATTTAATTCGGTAAATAATTTTTCCCACCTGAAATTTCAGGGATATTTTTAAAGGGAGGGGATAGCATCCATATCACAACTTGGCCAGGCCACCAGAGCTAATATCTTTCTTCTGCTACCACAGTAATACAGTGGCTTTTAGCCTCCGCTAAACGCGAGATGTTACATCTGTCGAAACGCGGCACTTCAAATATTCAATGCCAATAGATGAGTTTCAACTGCCAGGGGACCGCAATATGCTGCAATGACTTTGGATTTTGGCTTTGAAACTCTGCTCTTTAACACATAAAATAATTGTGTGTTAACTCCTCTGTGCCAGGACTGTCTGGTCTGTGCTTGGTGAGATTATGTAGCCAGAATGACAGACGCAACTGCTCCCTTTTAATCAGAAGACTTTCACGTGACCAATCTGTGCTCATTCTGGGGTTTTTTTTTTTCTTAAACCTCTTGAAGACAAGTATTTATTTATGACTAGGGCTGGTCAAATACTGATTTTGAATAGCAGCAGATTTTGTTGAATGTTTTATTCTCTCAGTTTAGTGCGTTTAGTTACATTAATGATATCAAAATAACCATGGGTAAAAATAGAAGAGCTTACTGCTATCTAGAAAACTATTTTTCTAGTGAGATGTATCAAGTCTTCTCTTAGCCCAGGAGATAATTGTATTTCATTTGTCATATAGTTTATGAGCTCAGTGAACTGGTTTCCAACAGCTGAACTGAGTTAGTCCAGTTGTGGCTCCTATCAGCAGCCAAAACGATTTCAGAGGCAGACCACATCAGCTTGCACGATCATCAACACGGCAAAATGCAACGTGGCCGGACTAGTCAAGAATTAATAGAAGGAATAATTTAATCTCTAGACTCTACCATGTTGAATTGGGATTTTGAAAGCAAGAACCCTGACAAACCTGTTTCTAGCTGCTGCGCAACGAAACTTTCGCGTGATGACGCTTGCAAGGCTAAAATGCCAGCTGCAATCTGTGAGCAGCCCTCACTTGTGAATATAAGTCTTGCACACTAACCAAGCTGACATAGCTGCCTGCAGGTCAGGTGGAGAACAAGCAGAGAGCAGAACTACTCAGCTGTTCAAGGCAAGATGCCAGGTATCTTTGGTGGCTGATTACTGACTCAGTTATACAGAGATATTCAGTCTTTCAGTGATAAAGAACTGGGAACATCTGAGTCATTTATACTAATTTGATTAGTTTACTTATGTAATGCTGCTTTATGATTTTAATGTCCTGCCCTGACAATATTTGTTGGAGTGCTCCCTTTTTAGTTCACATCACAAACCCATTTGACATGTGTGGGCCCGCGTGCCTCTTTCTCCTGAAGGGTTTGGGCGCAGCAAGAAGCACCGTCCCCTCCTCTGGAAAGGCAACTTGGCAGCAGAAGTTGCCAATGTTAATTATCGATTCCAAGTGCAAACATTATGTGGGTTTTCTGTGTAGCTGTGCTACGTATATTGCTCTGTTTCCCTTAAAGGGCAACATACTGCCAAGAGCAAACAATGTTTATAGTATGTTTAGTAACTATGGCAACCGGAGACGGCTGAGATTTACAATGTAGGATGGATTCCTTTGCAGATGAATTTATCAGACACCATGGAGTCAATAATCGAGAGAGATCTTTGCACAAAATACCCTCATGAATAGCCCTAAAAAATGACAGTGCTGTCTGGTCTGTCTAACCAAGGCAATTCTGTTATACCTGATAGTGGTCTTTGAGTTTCTTGAATAATTTTTTTTCTTGCGAGCCATAAGCTCTCGGTGTTTCTGTGTATTTTGCAATAGCTGGTATTTACATAGTCAGTGGTATTAATTTGAAAGATACCCAAAGTTATGTGCTACTTTTGGTAAATCATTATGAGCAATACATTTTACAGTTCTTTGAGGATGTTTTCTTTTTTAGTTTTGAATAAAATATTCCAGTTCGCTAATAAGATCTGAACAGATTCTTGTCCCTACATGATCCCACTCTTGTTCTTCTCCAGCATCCCTTGGAAGAGCAGAATCCCAGTCACTGTAATGGAAAAAATGGATGAAAAGGTGAAGGGAAATATGGTAATTTAGGCTCTGTGAATCTCGCTACCCAGAGAACACTCTAGTTAACAGGGCACTTAGTATTTACCCTCTTGTAATCAAGACCAAAATCCTAAATAAATTTTGAAAGAGTATTTGACATTAATGTCTTCTACATATTTTCATATTATTGCTTTTTCTTGGTGCCACAGAATGGAAGTTTCTGAAGGACCCATTCTTAATGTGACTTCTCATTCCAATTTAATTTGGAGAACTATGTATTTTGGTCAAACAATTAAATAGACAAATAAAACAGTCCTATCAGGTTATTGGAAGAATGAGCCTGTTTTGAGTCAGAGTCCTACGACAGAATACATCAGGTCAATAATGTTAGTCCTGCATCTGCTCTGTGTTCTCAGCTAGACAGTATTCTAGCACAGCAGAGTGACTGAGAAGTAGGTGGGCATATAATTTTTATTTCATTGTTTGCATAGGTCTACACTTAAGATTAAAACATGAAAAGCCTCACATTTGTACACGCTAAGGTCACGCGTGCCGTTAAATAGTAACGGGTGATGAACATAAAATAGAGCAGCTGATTTGGAAGATTGGCAGCTGATTTTTACTTTTTTTTTTGTCAAATAATAAAATCCCTGATCAAAGCGTTCAGAGAGATGAAGAGACAGAATTTGAAAAGATGAGCTCCTGCTTAAGATACTGACAATGGGCTCTGCCTACAAACAGCTGCAGAGGAGGAAATTTTGTTTCATTATTATTTATTATTAATAGGGCAAGGGCTGCATATTGAAAAAGCAGGAAAAAATCCAAACAACAAACCACACCCCAGTCCCCTCTGCTGTGTTTAAACCATGGCTTTTATTCAGGCCTCAGGTGCCCAAGACCAAAACTGGAAGTCAAAGCATCGCTATCCAGAAGACAGCTCTGGCCTGTGCCTCATTTGATATGAAAATCAGCAGGTGCCCATACTCATATATTGTTCATAAACACAAAACCGCCTCAAACCAAGTATCTGGCTCCTGATTGAACCCCACTGGCTTCCTAGGGAAAGGTCTGATCTAACAGAAGGTTCTGAGCTCAGCAGAGCCACTGACAGAAACATGTCTCACTCAAAGCAGTTAAACCCACTTGCTTTAAATTGAAGACAAAGCAGTAGCCTTCTTTTAGCCATCATCCAGTAGCTAAAATTGGTTGCCCATGAAGCAGTTCACTGTTGCCCTCAGGCTGTAGACATTGAAATTCACACTGTTGTCTCTCGGGGGAGAGCCCTGACTTGGAGTTAACGGCTATTTGGGTCCAAGTAGGGCATCCTTTTATGGCACTTCTGGCATCCAAAACAATTCTGCTTCTATCTTGTTGAATCTAGGTCACTCTGCAACCAGCAATGCAATATTTAAAAGGGGAACGACCAGCAGGGATGTCATCGAATTTGAAGTACCCAAGTGAAAGCAGCAAGTCCTTGCTGGCAAGCCCCATCAGCAGGACTGATCTCTACATTTCACATTAGGCAGGTCTTGGAGGAAAACGGGAATAATCCTGAAATCACGGTCTGGAATCCAGAGGTACTTCTGTGCTCAGCAGTTCATGCTGGATAGTTCTAACCAGCACCAGCGTGGGGAGATTTAGATGCTTTACCAAATGTGTGGAAGGCCTAGAAGCCTCTTATGGGTTTGGATTTCACTTTGGGGCCAGCTTCCTTAAGTAGGGACTTAGCAATGCCTTAATTGTAGGCAGTGGAGTCCTTTATTGGACCTGGCCCCGTGCCTCTTCGTGAGATGGTCATGGTCTTATTCCCAGCAGAACCCAGGTGTGCTTACATCTGTGTATTTAATTGAGAGTCCAAGAGGTTAGGGGAGAAGTTATGGGAGAATGTATTCCCTATATATCCTATTTCCTTTATAGAAACACCCCCCCCACACTACTAATTCAATCATCCTTAAAGATATCGGGGGTTATAAAGCACAAAGAAATGTAATACTGATTCTTTGCAAGAGCTGATAGAAGACAGAGAATGTTGATTAGGAAAAAGTGCTCATTGTTTCCAGAGCTGCTGTTTTCTATCGATGAACTCTGGTTTTACATTAAGACAACTCTTCTGATGAACTGATTAAAAGCCGTTAACGTGTGAGAGTGGTGGTCGAGTGGCATAAATCACTGCAGCTCTGGTTCTGCCCTGACTTCTACGTGCTTTAGCTGTTATCGTTGAGCCATAAAAATGTGACTGACTTACCCTGTGCTTCCATCACAGCAACAGCCATAGGTCAGGTCAGACTACACATCCCAACCCACTGCCCTGTCACTCACAGTCACCGGTGGAGGGTGCCAGGGGAGGATGCCCAAGGGAAGACAGAGCAACAGGGCAGAGACTGGGGTTTGCCACCAGCCATCTACCAGCCACTAATAGTTCACACTTCAATGATTTTCTGAGCATGGGCTTGGGTGGGTTTGGTGCTGCTGCTGTTGGTCTGGGTGTAGGTTTTTTCCTCTCCACTCTCATATGGTAAAAAAATATGGTGTCCTGCGACTATCAGCTGCCAGCATACTCAGCTTAAACCTCCAAGGCTAGCATTAGACCTCTGTAAAGGTCTAGTCCAGAGGACTTGCACGTGGTGCTGAGCCTGTGCAGCGCCAGCTGATATGTAGGACAGCTTAACACAGAAACTAAAGTAGAATTTAGACTGTCTGATTAAGCTGTACTGGTTTACGTAGACCTGACTGATAGGATGAGTGATACCCCTGATGCAGAGAACAATTGAACCATGGAAGTAAATCAAGTGCTATTATCTCAGTGGTTGTCCATGTGACTTCTGCTTGTTTCTTGAAAGATCCTGTGGAGAAGCATTGCTGAAATGGTAGAGGTTAAAGTACAGTGTTCCAAGCACATGAAAGAGACAGTAGGAAAGCAGTGAGAGCTTAGCCACGTGAATCCTTGTTCTCGCCTCGGGGTTACAAACCTTGTGATACTGAAACTTTTTGACTGGCCCAGAGTTCAGTAAAGTTTGCCTTTTAAGGAGCTGGAATATATGCAGTTTGCCTTTTTCCCCCCTCCTTCCTTTCCTCAACTGTAAAGGCTGTAATTCAGGTGCTGTGCAGAGGAAGGAAGAATTCATCCTGCCTTTCCTTTCCTTTTGAGAATGTATAAACTGGGACTCTGTAATCAACACAAAACTTCCAGTGAGCACTAGGAAGCTGCAGTGATAATTCATACCTTTAGCAAAAGAAACTGTAATTGCTAAAAGTCTGAGTGACTCATGCTTTGTGCTTCTTATTCATTAGGCTCTGTGAACATCCCCACTTCATTATGCTTCCACTACCAGGAACAAGAATGGTTTCTGATAAAGGGTCACATCGTGTTATCGTGTGTATAAAACATTTCTGTAATGGTGTTAATCCTTTTGCCTCTCCCCCTTTTTCAGCGTGTTGTCAGGATTGGCAGCTGCCACGAACACTTAACCTAACTCATATGAGTAGGTTCAGTGTCGTTGGCAGACACATTGTGATCTGCTAGAATAGAGATTTAAAGATCAGTACTTGACCCTTCTGAGCTCCAAACCCATAGAATAACCAGTGAAGAGCAGCTCTTCCCTTCCCATTCATTGAAGATTAAGTAAATGGTTGCTTAGCCTGTAATCTGTTCTGAAGGAAAAGGATTTTTCATTTCAGCCACTGTAATTACTTATATGCTTGCAAGTAAACGTTGGTAGATGAGGCAGAACACTGGCTCAGGCTGCCCCGAGAGGTGGTCGCTGCCCCATCCCTGGCACCATCCCAGGTGAGGGTGGCCAGGGCTCTGAGCAACCTGCTCTGGTTGCAGATGGCCCTGCTCCCTGCAGGGGGGTTGGATGAGATGACCTTGAAAGGTCCCTTCCCACCCAAACCAGTCTTGGATTCTGTGATATGTGGAGTTCTTATGTTTTTGAGCTGGAGATATTCCATGGTTCCAGAGGGTAGAGAGAATTTTATTTGTCAGCTTAAGCATCATGACAGCTCTCAAAAGCATGACATTTCTCTTAAACAGGTACTCAGCTTAAGTAATTAATTTTTTTCTTCTAAGTAATAGCTTATTAGAAAGATTAATATAACCAAAGCACCATGGTATAGCTCTTTGGCATCCCCCACTCCCACCTATTGCTCTGATTTTCCTTCCTCATAATCTACTTTTGAATCTCTCCTCACACAGGTCCTTTAATAGCCAATCTTGGAATAAGCTGCTCGCTTGCAGCTAGTGCAGCATCAAGGGAATCCCTCACAAATACAGACTTGCTCACATAGGAACTACTTTATCACATAAGGAGGATTTTCAGTGCTGGGTTTTAAGCACTTGAGGAAATAGACTGATCTAATTTTTCACATACCTATGTAATTCTATTAAATTGCATAAAGTTTTTTACTTGCACTAGTAGGGGATGAGAAACTAATCTCTGCTGTTCTGTGTAGAAAATGCTCTGAAGTCTTTAGCTGTATCATGTGCTTTCATTAGATAAATTGCATCTGGGTGCGCCTTTATTAGCATGATTTTTGTAATGACCCAGTCCCCTTTTATTTGACTAAATCCTTGTTGCTGCTCTGTAAGTCAAGCTCGCTGCAGTGCAGATTTCTTCAAGTGTACCTCAGGAATTTCAGGTGGGCTCCCTGTTTCACCTCGCTTCCCCCGACAGCACAGTGAGAATAAAACCACAACCTGAGGCTCTGCCTGAGGATAGTGGGAATCCCAGGGAAAAGGATGGGCTTGAGTGTATATAGATTCTGCAGGGGGAGGGGGAAGATAATTTATAAAACCCAAACCAATAAAAACAAAATAAAAAAATCAAAAATAAATAAATAAGCCCTCCCCATAAAAACCAAAACCAAACCAGTTACTCTGCTGGCTTTTGAGATACAGGGATCCCTTTCAAAGATAATGGGAAACGAAAGGGAAAGTGGGAAACAAAGCAGGGAAAATGAAGTAGATGCTGCAGTGTCTGTTTTCTGCCTGGCTCCAGAGGCTCTGCAGCCAGCTGTTGCAGAGTCAAGCAGCCTTGGAATCTGCTTCTTGGGTCTGGCAAGAAATGAAGGAGCAGCAACCAGTCTCCTGTGGGGTAACCAGTCTCCATAACTAGCATAATATGAAGACCAGACCCTCAAAGCCGTGTCAGCACCATTTGATGTGGATGCTCAAATATCTTTATGTTGAGGTCCATACCGTGTGATTTTAAATATTTATTTTCATACTTAAAAAAACAAAACCAAAAACCAAACAAAACCCAAAGGCAGCAAATGTAATATTGAATAGAAATTCACTATTCCAGCACTAGTGGAGGGTGTTGGCTGGACGTGGCACTTAGTGCCATGGTCTAGCTGATGTGGTGGTGTTGGGATATAGGCTGGATTTTATGATCTCAGAGGTCTTTTCCAGCCTCAATAATTCTGTGATTCTGATTCTGTGATCACAGAGCTTAATGCAAAGAAGGATGTTTTTCAAGTAAAGCCTAAACATGTGACAGTGTCTTCTGGAGGGATTTTCTTTAGCCTTTGTGCTTTCTCTTCCCTGGCAATGGCTGAACTGGTGCTCTTGTGAGAAGAGAATCCTCCCCAGTGGGCTGGAGCTTGGTACTTGGCTCTTCCCCCAAGTTCCTTCATTCCTGTCACTGAAGGGCAGAGCTTTTGTGTGGCTGCTTGAAAATATAGTGCCCACTGAGAGCAAAACAACTAGAAGAGACAATATTAGCAAACTTTCTATCTCAGGACCATGTTGAAACTCTCTGAGAGTTTCTCTGAAACTCTTTGAACTCTCCAGTGATGTACAACAGCACAAGTTGAGAAGCTCTGGAGAACCAAGATCGATTGTTTCATCATAACCAGAAGTGATAAATGACAGTAACACACATCAACTCGATTGCTTTGGGTTTAACTTTCAATTATACAAATACTATACAGTACAGATAATATGAAAGATTGTACACCCTGCCATAACCATGAGGTCAGTAGATAGAACCAGCAGCTTTCTTCTGCAATAATTACTTCCTGCAAAGTACAGTTTATGGGTTTAGGTTTGGGCTTTGGTTTTTTAAGACATATATGTACTTCCCTATACATAGAAATGCTGCCTTAAGCTCAGAAGGGGGAAGAATTTGAGGCTTGTAATATACCTGAGACAGGATCAGTTTTGACTCTTGTCACCTTGTTGCTGATAAGGTGACTTTTTTTTAGTTGACTCTGACAGCTTCTTATATATAAGCATCCCCTCCTTATTTCTACCAGGAGCAGATTCTCATACAGCTTTGACTTTTCTGCTTGTGAGGCATATTTTCCCCTACTACATCAGGAGCAGGCATGCTGAAAATTGGCTTTTCCAACTGGACACAACCATATAAATAGTTGGCATCGCTGATGGCAATTAGCACTTCAAACTCCTTGAAAAATCTCACCTCCCAGGAGGTGGAAAAGTGAAGATCTGCCATTCTCCTAATACACTCTGTATTTAACTGCAAGAAATCCATATGCTTTTAGGAATTTTACCTGAATTTCAACAGTAGCTTAAGAAAAAAATTAGGGTGAGGTTACTTTGTGGGTTGTTTGGGGTTTTTTTCTGTGTTTTTGTTGTTGTTGTTGTTGCTCGGGTTTGTTGGAGGTTTTTTTGGTTGTTATTTTTAAAGGAGGGAGAAAAAAAGAAGGCAGGAAAATCCACAATTTTACATCTGCTCTTATTTAATCATATCTCAAAACCACTCCATTTCTATCATCCCTCAAATGAGTGTCACTCCATAGGATTCAATAGCAAATCTCTTTGCTACTTGCTGTTGTTCATTAAGTAATATGACCAATGTGAAATACTCTGTAGAAAATAAGTGCTCAGTGCAAATATCCAGTTGATTAACCTCTTCCCATATTCAAAAAACAACCTTTAACCTCTTTAGACCAATTCAAAAAGAAATCCAATTCAAGTCACTTTAACACGCACAGGTTTTGTGGTAGCGTCAAAGGCATCAATAATTTCAAGAGCCTTCTCCTTTCTTCTGCTGTGAATGTTCAGCCTGCTGGAAAATCAAAGCTAATCTTTACTGGTTTTCCCCCCCCTCTTATCACATAACAGACAAATGTTTTCTGCAGCCCCTGTGTTACACCAGAGCATCTGCCTCCCTGTGAGCAAACTGCCAGATAGCCTTAGCCAGCCGTCAATTGATGTCGCTGACAGGTTTATTACTTTATCAGTTATTTGCTCAAGGACAATTTTATTATATGCAAATCATTGACATAAATTGGGGCAGAATGGATTTATTAAGGGGTCTAGATTAATCTTTCACCATTTGGTATGTGCATTTTTATCACGTAGTGTATTTCTTTTGAGAATATTCATTTTTCTGGGAGCTGTGCTGTAACTACGGGACGCGTCAGGGTTGTGATAACTCTGCTTTTTAACATGCTTGACCTTCTAGCTGGTCTGGGCAACTAGTTATGACTTGAGATAAGGGAGTTACAAACTCACACTTGTGGTTTTATTTCACTTTTGAAAGTTCAATATGGTAAAAAATTTCCAGATCTTTAGGCATGGAAGCAAAAACCTTCTGTCACTTGGTCTGCAGAACTGATCCAGAACCTGGTCTGTTTAACTGGGCAACAATTTTGTAGACAGTAATAACCAAAAATTCTGATTTCTTTAAGAAAAAGAAGAAAATTAAAAAATAAAATAAAAAAAGAAAGTAAGGGGGGGGAATCACCCCCAACATCTAAACAATTCAATTGGAAACACTATTTACACAGAATTTGGAGAGGATCTGGGGATTGATTTTTGGTTGGGTGGTTTGGTTTTGTTGTTGGTTTTTTTTGGTTGGTTGGTTATTTTGTTTTGTTTTGGTGTTGTTGTTTTAGTGTTTTTGTTTGGTTTTGTTCTTCTTTAGTTTTTTTCTGTTTGTTGTCGGCTTTCTCTGTTGTTTTGTTTGGATTTTGATGGGGTTTTTTTGGTGGGGGTGGAGCATTGTGTGGTGGTTGGTTGGGGTTTTTTTAATAAATCTCATGTGTTTACTTTGTTCTTGACCTTTTTGGCTGCATGCTATGTACACAGTCTACTGTTTCAACATGCTGTTGAAATGTGCTTCCAGATACCCCCAGAAGATGACTTCATATGGGTTCCCTTGGTGCTGATACCGGGAACTGTCCATTTTTGTGCAGTAGAGAATGGCCAGCGGGTCTACGTTCTGTGTGTCTCCCTAGAATGAGACAAAAGAGCATCTTCTGTTGAGAGTAGTCTCAAAAAAGTTGTCTGATCTAGGTGTCCTCCAACTGTGCAGAGAAAGCTGTTAACAGACGAGTAGCAAATATAATGTATTTGCTTTTTTTTACTTGACTTTTTAAAACCTTTTTTTTTAATTGACTTTTTAAAGCCAGAAAAGTTGACTTTATCTGCATCAGGAATAATGGTTTGTCTAAAATTTTCAGGTTTTGAGGTGGGAGAAGTCTGCCTTTTTCTTAGACTTAATTAGGACTAGATGAAGTTTAAAGCTTGAGAAATCTGCGCTCAAGTCTTTACATCCTTGGCCTTGGCTGACCAATTTGCTGAGTTTGTGCTTCAGTCTTCCTCAGGGAAGCTTTTGAAGGGATGACCACGCTAAAAGGTGTTGGAGAATCAGGCTTCATGTTGATCAGAGCATAAAATCATTGGATGCAAGTTTATGAGATCTAGAAAACATAATAAAGAATCCAATTTACCTGAACTTGGAGGTATAGAGCCATAAGGAGCTATGGAGCCCTAAGTGACTCTTGTATCCTTTCTGTCTAAGAAACTTTGACTCCCTCTCTGTTTTTCCTCACACTTAGCTGGCAGAGCATTCAGTCATTTTAGAAGGTGCTGAGGAGATATTCCCTTCTCATCTGAAGTAGCCAAGGTTTGCTGACTTTCCTGTCTGTTAGAAGACACTCGATAGTTTCCTCAGCCTGCTGGTGAGGCAGCAGGTTGAAGAACTATTGATTTCCTTGGAGCAAGACAAGTACTTAGGATGCATAATTTGCTGTGTGGCAAAGGGTAGAAATTCAAGAATTCTCTGAAGATTTCTGTTTAAAGAAAGCTGGGGAAAAAAAAGGGAACATTAACTTTGAAAAAAGTATTAGTGTCCAGCTAGCTTTACTTTAGGGTGTTTCATTTGTAGGTCATACCAAAAGATTTGCATTTTTTAAGCAATTATATAATAGATCTTATATATGTTATATTAAAGAAGTATATATGTAGCTATATATGGTTAGTTAGGTTTTTCTAACACATAAAACCATATGCAAAATCCTCTGGTTTTGAAGGAGAAAGGTCCTCTTGCCTTCCCTTTCCCAAAACTTCATTATTTCCAACTAAATGCAATCATTTCATGCTACGAGAACGTTCGGTGGTGCTTGATTTCCCCTTCCTCGTGTTCATTCTCTGTGTCGATGGAGAGATTTCAGTTCTTTAAAAGCAACCTTCCAGTCCTGTGAGCGATAGCTTCCTGCTGGTGGTCTGTGACAGAACAGCACTACATTTTCAGAAAATTCTTTCTGATAATATACTGCCACTCCGGAATGACAACAGGAAGCCATCAATCAGACGAAAGTTCTCCACATTTCACTTAAAAATAAATAATGAAAATTTTTTTAAAATCCTATTTTTTATGGAGAGAGAGAAATAAGGTCAAACAGGGGGAAGACAAATGGCAAGTCGGTGGAGCCACCCAGTCTAAAGTCTCTTAAAAATGTTAGTTTTCAACCTAGGAAAGGGGAGATCGTAAACCTTTTTCATTCCCAGTCGAGAATTCCCGATGCCCGGAGCTCTTGATGCTCTAGAATTTCCTGTACAAAACAAACAAACAAAACAAACTCAAACCCAGATAGGCAATAATCTCTCTTCTGCCTTCTTTGCTTACCTTCCTTCTAGGTCTGTAAGACAGTAGTTGATGCCTCTGAATCATAGTAATACATTATTCTCCTTAATGGGGAGATGGTATAACTTGTTAATTCTAGATTCTTTTTTTTTTCCTGTGTATATATTTTTATATGAAGACAGTTTACAAGGAATTATCTTCTCTTGTGATCTAGTTTTCCAGTAACACTCAAATCACAGAATGTCATTGTCACTTTTTGTTCAGTACATTTTCTATATGTCACCGTAAACCAGCCTGTGTTGAAATAGGAGAGAGAGAGAGGAAGACGGGTTTTCTTCCTTCCTGAAACATTTCTGGATGGGGAATTCTTACAAGCGAAGCAGAATGACACACAAATGATGTTAAGTGTAGCAGGAGATTGAAAGAGAGGAAATGTAAATCTGGCATCAGCACGGTGGCGGAAGGAAAAAAATCAATTAACCCCCACAAGTTAAGCACCGGTGAAAGAATTCAAGGGGATTCATGTTCAAAGCTGCTTGTCTTATTCTTATTATTGAGTACTTCAAGGGGGGATCAGTGGCACAAAATGAATGTGGGAAGCAGAAAATAAAGGAAATTTAAAAAGATATGTGTGTAATAAAATAAGAGTTGTTACCTAGTAAAGTAAACATAAGAGAATAAACTACAGTGAGAGTTATTTCATCAGAGACTCTTTTCATACAGGACCCTCCTTCCAAAGCTGATGCTCCATCTTCCTTTCAAAACTCTTTTCAAAAGGCAAATAACTTAGATGTTTTCATAAATCTTTGGTCAACTTGAATAGATGGTTTTGGGGTTGGAGTCAACAGACTGCTTACGATACAGCACAGACCTATCTAATATATTCTAGCTGTGCATTTATCCCCATAATCCACACCATTTCTTCTTCTCCCGTGCTTCTCTGAATTCTTGACTCATCCGCTGACAGAACGTGGAACTGGCCGAGGGAAACAAATCTGCAATGCATCCTGAAATTATGGGGACCATAAAGGCACTAGGGAAGGAAGTATGATCTTAATTAACAGCATTTTACCCGCAGTGTCAGTAGTGAACCGCTGATTGATCAGAGCAGTGGCAGTAAACTACAAAGCACGTATGTATTTGTGGGGTATGGTAGGGATTTTCTATTTAAAGTCTTAGGAGTCAACCCTAGAATCATAAAACTCAAGCTTGAATGAGTAAGGCAGAAAGTCAGAGGTAATGAAGTGCTGGATTAATGCAATGATGAAACAAAACATCATTTAACCATGAAACTCTGACCGCTGGAAATGTCACCAGTGATTAAAGGTGACTTGTAGCTTATACAGATCTGATCAATACAGGTCCCCATGTATCACATCCTCAAAGACAGAGTCTTTCCATGTCTTGGATTATGTCTAAGACTGTATTTCAGGATAGAACTCTCAACCCAACCTTGTTGGGGTGCGTGTTTCCCATTATGTCCAAAACTAAGGTTCCAGTTCCACTTTGAGGTGTTAATCCCATGGATCTAAGTAGGGCACACACACAGACCCTTTTCCAGAAGTCAAATTTTGCATTTTATTTACAGTGTTAACATTTCTTTCCTGCACTAGATTGAAACAAACTTTCAGGTTTTATCCATCATATTCATTGCAAGCAAATTTATTTTCTCAAGTGCCTAAAATAACACTTTAAATTGTGTAAAACACAAGTTTGTATTAAGACAAAACAAGGGCAAGATATTAGGACTTAAGAGTGGAAAATCAGAGTGAAATTAGAGTGGAAAAAGGAGCTGTTTAGTGGCCTACCTTGCATAGGTGGCAGCTCTTTGGTTACTGAATGATGCAGTTTACTGACAGAAAGTGTTCACATTTCGTGCCTTTGTTTGGAGGGATCCCTTTGAAAGTCCCCAACCTTCTTATAATAAAGGGACTTGACAAACCCATAGGTCTGATTACAGTTGCACGTAAGAGTGGCTGGAAGACTAATTCAGATCTGACATTTTCAGCAGAATTTCTGATAAACTTCAGCAGGCTGATCTCAGATCAGCTGCGGGTCAAACTATTTTTTGGGGGGGGCTGCGTGAGCAAAGAAAAATTCCTTTCAAAAGAGGACAAAACCCAAATACAATGTATTCAAAAGTTCTCCAAATGCAACTATCTTTTACCCTTATCACACAGAAGGACTGTGAATAATGCAACTTCTGTTAGGAGAGTTCAGAATGCAGGCTAAGAATTTGTGATATATTGATCATATACTTAAACCCAAAGAAGCACTTTTTTCTAACACCCACCTCCACCCCCCCTAGAATTCAGCTCGATTAAATACCTGGTCAATATTTCTCCAGTCAGAAGATAGTCTGTTAATCACTTAGAAATGAGCAGGGATTAGGTAGCAAAACCAGTCTCCCAGATACAGCACAGGGATCTTCTGAGGAGGCTGTAGAATGGAAGACTTACTATATTATAAAATCTCTGATTTTAAAGCCTACAGGATTGTTGCCTGTACTGGAAAATAGAGTCTGTGCTGATACTCATTCATGATCTCTCTGTTTAAAAGACATCAGTCTTCAGTCACTACAGTGTTATCACCTCATCATGTGTATGTACCTTCAACAGCCATTAATTATAACCTGTCAGGGATGTTATATTATTAATCTGTAAAATCTTGAGCAACTGGAAAATGAGCGTGAGTCTTTTGGGTTTGCAAATAGAATGAAATCCTTTACCTCAGCTAGAAGTAAATCAGAGCTTTAGGAAAGCCCTGGGGGTTTCTTTAAGTTAACAAAGTATTGAATTTACTTAATGAATCAATGTATTATTTAATTGAAAGCCAACTCAAATCATATCTGTCTCTTTCTCCCTGATCAAATGATCAAATTCCTCAGTCTGAGATAACCCTACAATTCATTTTCAGCAGCGAGGAAACCATTTATTCTATCCATACGATACACTTGCTTAGGCACAAACTGCTTAAGACTTCAAACTCCAAATAGCTTTAAAGTCAGAGCATCAGATAAAACCCTACCTTGCAAAGCAGGAAAGAGACTCCACACTCAAACATAGCACTCTTAATTCAGAAACTGATCCCAAGCTGCTACCCTTCCCTAGCACACACGTTTTTCAGGTTCAGGGAGGTTCCCTTGGAACATCATTGCTCAGGGCTGGATGGGAGGGGTCCAGTAGTGCTCAAGTGCATATTCTTTATTCAGCTGAGGGCTCAAAACAAAGAGATTCCTTAACCTCAGCAGATGCTTCCAAAGGTGGTGATTCAAACAGTGACAGGTCATTTGCAGATCCCGTTGCTGGACTTTGTTCAGAATTGAAATATTCAGCATTTGGCCATCCAACGTTGCATACTTACCATTCAGTCTTCCCAGGACTGCCAGATTGATATCTTGCTGGAGAACTGTATCTAGTTTGCTATTTCATTAGTAGTCTTCCCAGGGTGGCCCCTACTCAGTGCTGCCATCTCTGAGGTAAAAGTCTGAATAACGAGCTGGGCTTTTTGTTACTGCTCCTTCCAAGCATTGTTAGGTCATATTTTGAGTCAATATTCTTCATACAGATTCTGGATCATCTAGGGAAAGATTTCCAATATGTTACCAGCCAGTGTAGTCTGGAGGGCAGTAGTAAAGCAGTTAGAAAGTGCTGTAGGCACACAAGCAGATGACCCAGTGTGTTGACTTGAGGCTGTTACCTTGGCTTGCCTAGGAATGCTATTTCATGGCCAGAGCAGTTTTGCCTGCCTCAGAAGCAGAGCTCTGAGCAGTGCTTTAGTTGAACGCAAACATTTCAGAGATCAGAATCTGGTGCTATTCTGTAATAACACTAACAAAATATCACCAAATCATAGAATGGCAGGGGTTGAAAGGGACCTCTGGAGATCATCGAGTCCAACCCCCCTGCCAGCACAGGATCACCCAGGGCAGCCCACACAGGAACAGATCCAGGCAGGTCTTGAAGGTCTCTAGAGAAGGAGACTCTCCAGAATATTCACTGCTTTTATTTGGGTTTGGTGGTGGTTTGGTTGGGGTTCTATTTTTCCAATCAGTTGAACTGCTTTAACTTCGTAGATGAACACCTACCATTGAGAACATCTGCAACGTGGGTCGTACTTGGGAAGGTTTAGGAAAGATTTGTAAGGAGGGGAGAGGAGAACTATAGACCAGCCAACTTAACTTCAATTTCTATAAAAAAAGTCAGTACTGAAAGTATCAGTCTGTTTTAAAGCTCTTTAGAAAACAACAGAGATGAGTAACAGCCAGCATAGATCTGCAAAGAGCAAATGATGTACAACTAATGTAATTTTCTCTGATGGTGTATCAGGCTCTTTAGATAAAGTAACAATAGAAGGTTTCTAGCTTGACTTTCATCCTGGCATTCTTGCATCATCCTCAAAACCTTGGGGTACAGAGTCTGATTCTCAACTGGGTTTAAAAGTTTTTGGTGATTCACTGCTCAGTTCATTATTCTGCTTTGATAGGGCTCTAAAATGCTGTATCATTAAGTTTGGTAATATTCAATATTTTTATTAATACTTATTAAAGTTGGAGTTGACAGCAATGGGGAAGGAGCTGAGAATATGCCAAAAAAAACCAGTAAAAGAGTTAAAAATGACAAATTCAAGATCTTGCTTAAAATATATGTTGTGTTTTTCCTCACTGAAAAACAGTCTACTACATTTTGCTAAGAATAAGCTGCTCTTTCATAAAATGAGGTAAAATTGGAAATCCTTCCGAAAGGAACTGGGTGACTATAGAAAATCACATAGAAATCATGAGTGACCAATAGTGCACTGTCACGAGAGAGTGAGTACCCACACAATATATCCTGATAATGTTCTATAGGCAGTGCCCAGACCCATGGCATATTTTGCAGGCTGCAAAATTCATGAAATCGTTCTCTTCTGTGCTTAGCATTGGGGAAAAAATAAGACTGTCTGTTGTGTCCAGGTCTGGTCACTGTAGGGAAATATAAATTGGCTGGACAACTAAAAAAGTCAATCAGCATAACCTTCAGGAAGAGAAGGAAGAAAAGAAATGGGAATGTTTAGCATCAAGGAGGTGACATGAAAATGTTTTCCAGTATGTAAAGCAGTAGGAACCTGTTCTCTCTGTCTAGGATGGGTAAAATAAGCAAACATGATCTTAAAATACAGTAAGGAAGATTTAAATTAGACAAAGGAAAACCTTCCTAGTGAAAAAAATATTGTGATGCAGTTGACTGGCTTGTTTTCCCTCTCAAAGGACTGCTCACACGTGCAGGCTGTTACATGGATGAAGTAGTTCTACATCGATAGATTCATAGTTTTGTCGGTCTTTCAAATCTAAACCAAGCCCCAGGGTCTTTTCCTCATACTGTAAAATCCAGTTCCCTAAAGGGCTTGAAACTTATTTATAGCATGTATAGCCATCTTGGTTTGCATCTTTTTAAATGCCTGAGCAGAAACTCTTCCCAGCCCCAAAATCTGGATGTAAATACCCAGGAATTTTCTGGAGAGGATTTCAACCCTGT
>JANHGN010022496.1:147189-191222 GCA_024605025.1 Megaceryle maxima | reverse complement strand
AACCCTGTATTCATGGTTGAATTATGCATCCTAAATCCCTATCTGATTTAGAGCTATTTTGTGCAAGAAAGCATTTGGAATTAATTTTTTTTTTCTTTTTTTTTCCCCCAGTTTTTAATTAGAAAAAGAATCTGACTGATTACATTCTCCCCTTCAATTAACTAAAATAATTTCACTTCTGGGCTTCTACCTTGCATGCCAAATTGTAACGAAACATGCCTAGTAAAGCCTGGTGGTAGTATCCCTAAAAACAGAGGTTCAAAATGGGAATTTAAACTACATGAGAATGAACAATAACGCTCTAATATTTCAGGACAACCTATGGTTCTTTTTTTTTTTCTTTCTTTCTCCTCTATTTGTTCCCAGAAGAACACTTAGTTTTATGTAATGCAGGAATACCAAGATTTGTGATGGGAATACTTCACATCTACAAATGGCTGTCCCACTGGGATTTGTAGCACTGTTTTAGATTTCTGTTTCCTGCTTCAGATTTCTGATTCAGTTTCCTGAAGTTTCACCATCACACCAAATGCCTTTTCAGAACAGTTCTGTTTTAGCACTTTTCTGCATTATACACAGTTCTCTTTGTATACCTGGATTGGATTACATTGAATCACACTGTTGAATTAATTAAAAACCATGGTGTTGTCATAGTAAAAACATATGTACAACAAAAGCAGCAAGTCATCAGCGTACACTACATTTGATTTGCTGTTTAAAAAAATAGTTTCTATTAACTCTTCTTGGATCTTTCTCGAGGAGGGAGAGAGAAGTTGCTGTGTGTACTCACAAATGACTTCAAATCCTGATGAATGAATACATGAATGAAAGTCAAGTCAGCATTGTCAATACCAAGACAGAACCAGTCATTCCCATTTGATATCTAACATATTTTATGATCCAATGCCCTGTTTCAGTTTCCTCCTAAATAGCTTTTGTTCTTTTTAACACTCATTCAGTTTCAGACAGGCTTCTCAGTCTTTGTAGCTCAAAAAAGCCCAGTCATTGCCTTTAGGTATCTCTGCAGAGCCTCACATCCTCCTTATGTCTTGATTATGCTCCCTCATCCTTCCCTGCAGCTCCAAGTCAGCTGAACTTGCTGTCTAGATTCATCAGCTCATATCTTGGTTACTGCATATTCCTTTTCTCTTGCCTGTAGAAATGTGATCTTGCTCCACACCCTTCTGCAGAAGAGTGCAGACAGAAGCCTTTTCCTACCCTCTCAGTTGTTGCATCTCTTCACTGATTTTCCATCACATCAAAGAAAAAGCACTTGTCCTCCCTTGCAAGGCTGTCACCCTGCCCAACTTATCACAGAATGATGGGGGTTGGAAAGGGACCTCTGGAGATGATCTGGTGCCACCCCCCCTGCTCCATCCAGCAGGGTCACCCAGAGCAGGGGGCCCAGCAGAGCAGTGTCCAGGTGGGGTTGGAATCTTTCCAGACAAGGAGACTCCACAACCTCCCTGGGCAGCCTGGCACAAGCTCTGGCACCCTCAGGAAAAAAGTTTTTCCTCATGTTTAGATGAAAACTTCTGGGTTCTAGTTGACACCCATTGCCCCTTGTCCTGTTGCTAGGCAACACTGACAAGAGTCTGGCCCCATCCTCTTGCCCCCCAGGCACCCTTTAGCTGTTGATCAGCATTGATCAGATCCCCTCTCTGGCTGAACAGCCCCAGGGCTTTCAGCCTTTCCTCATAAGGAATATGCTTCTGTCAATCCTCATTTGCTCCAGTTATCCTCATTTGCTCACATGCCACATTTTTATTCTTGAATCTGATCATCCCTTCTTGCCAATGTGACTGAAAATTTGCGTTTGGGCTTTGTCTCACTGGGACTCCATACCTGGGACATACCCTCTAAAGAGTTCTGCAAACCATTCTTTAAACTTCCATCTGCCCCCAGAAATCTCCGGCAAGATTCTAGATTCAAATTCTCAAATAAGTCAGAAAGATCATGCTCTGCAGTTTCTTGCTGAAACTGGGCACCTAAAGAAAACTGGAAGAGGAGAAGCAGAAAACAAACACTAAAGAGGCAGAAATTCTCAATGCTGTGCAAAATACTTAACCACATTTGAGATGCATCGTTGTTCTGAGCCATGGAAATGGTGTCATTTCTTCCTCAGTGCATTCAGAACTACTGGGGCAGCTCAGGTACACAACACTCGGGGACAATTAGAATTTGGAAGCTTAAAGCAGAAGAGGCAAAGTGGTGAAACTCTGTGTTTCTTCCTGAGTCGGTGACGCTCAGTGACTCCATTTACAGGCTTAAAGAAATTCTCCTTCTCAAGCCCTATCTCTTGATCTTTGTAGATAATGGATTGGCTGATCTAATTGGCTGGGTTAATTATTCTGGGGTTTAAACTGAATAGGCTGAACCACACTGAGTAACTCTAGATAGGGCTGAGACAATACATGGCCAGAGCTCAATACTGGGAACCTTCTTCAATGTGGTAACAACATTTTCTACAGAGATGTCATGCCCTTACTTACTCCAGCATGTTTTGAGGGGTTTTGGTCCTTTATTTCTGAAAACCTAGAGATCAATTGCAGGAAGAATATAAGGACAGTATAACTTTTTTTTTTTTTTTTTTTCAATTGCATTAGAAAGCCTCAGAAATACCTGAAGGGTTAGAGGAGAAAATCCTGCTCGAGGCACTTGTGCAGTTCAAACCCATTGAGTTCTGTGAATAATATAAGAAATCTTTGCCGTGAATCACATTTAGCTGAGATTATAAATGGCTTTCTGGTAAAAATAAGCAGCTACCAGTTGTTGTTTAAAGAATGTTTAAACCTCGGGGGGGGGGAAGTAAATAAATAAATTCATGAAGATTTTCCCTCAACCAGAAGTTAGAAAGACACTCTGATTTAGTTAATAAATCGATAGGAACACAGACATTTTATCCTGGGTAAAATCAGGCAATCCAGTATCCTCTCTCTAAAAGTGGCAGAAACCAGATTCTTGAGGAGGACCTAAAGCAGGCAGACGTACGATGACCAATCTTCACACATGTCTAATCCTGATCTTGTTAGTGGGGGTGCTTCAGGGCTTAATCAAGTTTCAGTCTTACTTCCAAAATATATATATATATTGTCATTAATTACAGCAGCCATGGGTCAGCCTGCTATCCATATGTATGTTTGTAACAGTTTGGAATCCAAAGTTTTGTCTGCAGTAGTAGACTTTGCAGTTCAGTTTTGGTTTCAGTGTCCCATTTTGTCAATTCTTTTGGATGCCTGTTGTTTTACAGACAGAGAGCACTGATTTACTTTGGCTCAAGTATTTTGGTTTATTTATTCTTTCATTGGATCATACAGATCTCCTTTGTCTTCACTGTTAAAGAAAAGACACTCGATCAGGAACGTACCTGATCTAAACAAACCAAGTCCAACCTGGAAAAGATAACATAACCTTTTTAATGGTTCTCTTAAGGACTGCCAGGATTGCACAAGGCATGCGTTACCTGTTTTAACAGGGCAGATAATTGCTTTAAACTCCCTGTCTCTTCACAAGTATTCATCTATAGAAAAGTCTGTCTTCATTTAGCAGAGCCGTGGAAAAGTCCTTTGGCATTTTCTGTGGGAAGTAGCAGAAATGTGCACACATGTGCTAAAGTCATTTCATGTAGAGCTCTGTGGACTATATACGTTCCTCTGTGCTCACCTCTTCCCAAGTAATTTTCCTCTTTTCATTTTGCTCTTCAGTCTCCGAGCAATTTGATATTCCTCAGATTGTTGAGGTCTTCATCCATCAGTTGACTTTCTAAACACCATACTAGATTTGCTGTATGAGGCATTCCAAGGAAAATACAAGAGAAAGAAAATAAATTTAAAAGAAAAAACCAACCCAACTTTCCATTTTTGCCACATGCTGATATAAAATAAAGCATGGGAATAATGGTCAGTCATAAAGCTGGAAAAATCAAACGTGAACTCAGATAACCTGGGGTTGTTCAGAGTGTCTTTATCCGCAACCAGCCCAATCAATGCCTGTTCTCACGTGATGCACTGGGCTCTGTGGTGGGTGGGTGAGATTCTAACACAGCATGACACTAATTTTTTTAGACAGAAACTAATTAACTCCTCACAAAGACTTAGGGGAAGTTCTAGTTAATAATCGTTAGGACAATTGCTCCTAAAAGGAGTCAATCAGAGAGCTTAATGCGTTGAGTAGAGAAGGCTGAAGGAAAGAAGCAAGCAGGAGGCCTGATTTAGCTGGTTTGACATGTAGGTTTGTCCCCTAGGTAGTCAAGACATCCCAAAAGAGAAGACAAGCTGGGATGGAGAGGGAAGGGGAGAGGAGAAGAGAGAGAGATCAGAGTTCATCTGTTCTCTCCCGTCACCAAAACTCATGACTCTGCTCCTTTTAGGTTTGTCTCCTCCCGTGAGGAGCCAGCTGATCCCTTTTGGTCATTCTATTCTACTCAGCTACTTTTCCACCTCCCCTTTCTTTGCACACACTTCCTGCTACAGTAACATATTTGGGTTTTTTGGGGTTTTTTTTTTTGGTTGGTTTTTTTTAATCTCCTTTTCCTTTGCAACTGAGAAGCCCTCAGCCAGCTCCTGTATATATATTGCTTGGTGTGAGAAGCATCCTAAGACACTACTAGCAACTAAGATGCTGCACTGATTCAGAACCAACCTTCTGCTTTGGGCTACATTAAGAAAATGTTATTTTAAAAAATTATTAATTTCTGATTAGTGTTCAGTGTGGCCTGCTCTTTCCCTTTTTCTTCATGGGTAATGCATAATATCCACAGTAAGAGAAAGAAACTTCTTATCTGTGTAGGCTGCAGTGCTGCTGAAAGCTCCAGCACACTGGAGGAGGAATGATTCAGATTATATTAGGCAGTAATTTTTGTTTTTAAAAGGCAGTCTCATTTGTATAGGTTATTTCATTAACTGCCCCACTGGATAGGAATGTGTACTGTGCACCATCACTCTGCCTTCATCTCTTCTCAACGTTTTTCTCTCTTTGGATCTCCTTCTTGCTGCTTTTGCTCTTTGAGCTTCATCTTAGCCGCTCTACATTATACATTTTCTTTTAGCCATATCTGTTTACCCTGAAGATGGTACTGAAAGAACAAAGCCAGGCATTGGTCCAAGCTTCAGCTAGTCTATAAACTAATCATAACTGCAAATATCACGCATTTGGTGCAGAAAAGTACATATGAGTAATGAGGTTTCAGCCTCTGCTGCAGGCGGTCTTGTAATGAATGGCTTTTAATGTACCAAAGTATGTTGCTACTTCCATCTGTTTTTTCTACCTTATTTTATTTAGTGGTATTTTTGACATCTACTGCTGGCTTTGTCTTTTGTATGTTTTTGCTAGTCATCTAGATGAACTGCAAGTCTTGATCTTTTGCTTAAGTCTTGGTGACTTCCTCTGAGCTTCGGATGTTGCTTGATGTGCTCAGCTGAAGCTCCATGCGCAGCCTGCGTCTGGGTTGGATGCAGGAATGCAGATTCTTTGGAAAAAATAAGCAAGCTCCTGAGGAACATTTAAGATTCTCCTTAGAAACTTCCTGTTACCTGAATTTCTGAACGTGTGGATGTGTTTACCTCCAGGATATTTTTCAGGACAATATGTGAGAAATTATTCAGAAAAATATGTGAGGACAGAACAGCAGCGTGACTGCTGCAGTGGGGAGTGATGCCAACGGGGTGAGGGCAGTCCTTCAGATAGCTTGTCCAGGCACTGGCATAGCAGTGTCCTCAGGTGGAGTTAGGAGAGTAGTTCCATCCCTGCATTGACCTCCCCGTGCAAAGGGAAGAGTCCATCACTTCCTGAGGAATCGGGTGTTTCCTGAGCACCCGATTAGTGATGGATGTCACTCAGGACTCTATTTGCTGCAGAGGGAATTAGAACTGTGAAGGAATCTGAGGCATTTCCCAACTGTAATGAGGGCTGCTGGCCTGCAGAGCAGAATATCTCCTTCTCTAGAGGGATTCAGAATTCCCCTGGACGTCATCCTGGGTATTCTGCTCTGGCTGAACCTGCTGTAGACGAGATGATCTCCAGAGGTCCCTTCCAGCCCATACCATGCTGTGATTCTGTGAGCTCCATCAGCAAACAGGGAAATAATGCCTTCTGGCCAAACAAGCTATTGGGTTTATAGACATCTCGGCCTGACCTCAGCAAATCTTTCATTTCCCCGTACTCTCTAGGTGAGCAGCTAGAAATGGAGTGCTCATACACACCACGTTTGCTGAGAGAGCTTTAATCGACAGTCCAGCTGGAGGAAACAGCTCTTCCGGGCCTTTTAAAGCTGGTCAGTGATGAACTCCAGCAAGCTTGATTACGTCCATTTAGCTCACCAGTGCATACTGATTGCAAGAGAGACATAAAACTGGGACTTAAAGGCCAGCAGAAATGCAGCATCTTGCACATGGTGGATTGAACAGTACTTATGAAAAATAATATCATGTTCAGAACACGGTCACCGAACCATTAGGCTGAGAACCTAATAACACGTGGTTCTTTTTTTTAATATTTCCCTTCCTGCATCTCAATCAAGAATGAAATATCCCTGGATTCTTCCTTGCACGCTGGCAGAAAAAAACAATTATGAGTATTTTTTTGCCCTGTTCAGCTGGAGCTTTACTGCTGTACTGGTTGAAGAGGAGCCATCGAAAGAAGCTCGGCTTCCTCTTTTCAAGCTGATGGCAACGTCTTCACAGCAGCAAAATTCTATATGGGAGCAGCATATTCTCTACTGAATGTCAGGAGCAGTTGTTACTATTTGTTGGATGTGAACTTAATGGGTGAACAGCAGTGAGTTGATTTGCCAGAACTATCAAATGCTAACGAACAGCTTGCTGGAGTCCTGGCCTTGGCTTCCGTCGTTAACCTGATTAGAGCAGAATTATCTGCAATGTTCTTGGACGTTCTTGCACTAGTATTAGAAGGTCATTAAACAACGGGCATCTATTTTGCAAGCTCCACTGCGATTTCTTTGCATTTCAAACAGGTTAGAGAGGGATTTCGTGTTTCATTTGAAAATGCACATTTTTTACACGAGTTGGCAGATTCTGAGCTTCGAGCAGAGAGGGTCTGAATTGACTCGGTTGCGTTGTTATGGGCTTGTTGTTTCCAGTTTAATTGTGAAAACAGTAGCAGGGTTGGCTGGATTAGTGTTCTTCTGGTAAAGCAGAGAAACATTCACCCTTGAAAGATCGCTTGAACATCATCTGTCTCATTTTCCAGGTATTTTGTGTGTTTTTAAGGACTGAGTGGTTTTGGTCATAAGGGAAAATAATATTCATTCCTTCAAATATATGCTGTTGTTGTCTTTGTTATTTATATAAGCAACTACACTGTGATAGTTGTTTAATTGTCCGTTACGGGAAACAGCTTGAGCCTCCCAGCTGAAGTATGGGTAGATGGATTGGAAGAAAATAGGAAGTGCTTGAAGAGAGTGTATAGCAGGGATTGGTATAGCTCTGTGGTACATGGTGTTATTTTGTGGACCTCAGCAGTGGGTAAACTCTTTGTTCTCTCCACAGAACATGGTCATCTACTCTGGCTTACTGTACCCTAATACTTCCATGAATAGACCCAGCAAGTTCAGAAATGAGTGTTAGACATTCACAACTTCAAGATACAGCGTTCAGCTTTTACTTAAAAGATGAGTTTTTAATACAGTGTTCAGCTTTTACTTAAAAGATGAGTTTTTAAGTTCTCTGCAGGTATTTTTCACCTCCTACCCATAACAGAGTCTGTCCAGATGCTTTGTGTTTGCCTCGATGCAAATGTTTCGTGTTTCTCACAAATTAAACCGCGCTATTGTACAAATCCTAAATTTGACAATTGCATCATTAGAGCTGCCTGTGTCGTATAACCCAATCTCAGCATTTTTATTATGTTTTGGCATCAGTCACATTAATATTCTCAGTGATGAGAGATGACTTTTTATCTCATCTCAGTTTTTCTGGCAAGTAGTGCTGTTAACTCGAGCTTCTCCGGCAGATTCCCCTGTGGTCCTGGTTGGGTGCAGCTGCAGGGAGGTTTGGTGCCGAATTTATACTGTAAAATTCCAAATATTGGCAAAAGGTATAAATGGGGGGGGGGGGATGGTATAGAGCCTGGATAACTAGATTGCTGGAACCCGTTGGAGCAAAACACTTTCTGTGAGTGCTGGTAGTTCTGCCACATCCACGACATGGATGGAGCAGCTCCTCCCATGGCAAAGCTTGGGGAGAAGGGGCAGGTCAGAGGTCATTTTTCAGGGAAAGGGATTTTTGTGATGTGTAGCTAATGAGGATATGCATAGGACCCTCAGACTTAAATACTTTTTTTTTCCTTTTTTTTTTTCTTATTTTTTTTTAAATCCTGTATTTTTCTATTTCTCTTGGTCATGCTGAGGGTCATTGCAACATTATTTCCTCATCCTCAGTATACAGACAGCAGGAGCCTATTGTTAGTGCTGAGAAGTATGGGCAGATGCATATGCTTCAACAATTTCCCCCCCTAGGAAACCAGCTTTTACTACTTTAATATCCTTATTAACTATTTTACTGCCTTCATTTTTGGAAATTGAGCTTAAGTCACCTAGCCCACAATCCCAAGCTGCCTCCAAGCTGACAACACCCTGGTAGTCTGCTGTCAAAACCTTCACTTCCCACTTGACAGTATCTGATGTTTTTCTGTGGCTGTTAGTGCAAAATACTGCAGAGTGCTGCATATTAAAAATGGAGAGTAAATAAAATAGAAGTTAAATAAGGTGATGGATTTTGAAGAGACTCCTATTAAATACAATAAGAAATTCTATATGACCTGTACCATTTTCATATTTAATTCAGTAAAAGAATTAATTATTCAGTAGCTGACGATGCCGTAGGTTTTCCACTCCAGTGCACTGACATATTGCAAAATCCAGTGCTCTCCCGCAAACGACCAGGGCCACTTAGTCATCTAAATACATATATAATGCAGTCAGCTTACTGAGTTAATCTGGGCAATTAATGGATCAAACCTATTTTGAGACAAATTTGATGACCTCATTCCCAGTGGCTGTTTGCTTTGCAGCGCCAGCACTTCCACTGAGCCCACTGAGGGAACAGAGAGTTTCTCAGAGGCTGTCCCTGGGCCAAGACTGCAGCTCGTGTTCAGAACACGGCTGCCTGCTCCAGCCCAGGACCCGGGGTCTCTACCCAGGCTGAGGGACGCAGCTGCCACTCTCCTCATGGCCAGTTCAACCAGTGGAGAAGCTGAGCGAGTATCCTGGAGGCGCACACAGAGGAAGCTGACAGGGTCAGGTCCACAGAGTGCCATGGACAAGGTGCTTCACAGAATAGTTTTGGTTGAAAGAGACCTTTCAGATCAAGTTGAACCATTGACCCAGCACTGCCAGGTTACCACTAAACCATGTCTCTCAGCACCACATCGATACGGGTTTTCAGTCCCACCAGGGATGAGGACTCCACCACTGACCTGGGCAGCCTGGGCCAGGCCTTGACAACCTTTTTTTCTAATGTCCAACCTGAACCTCTCCTGGCACAACTCTGAGGCTGTTTCTTCTTGTCGTATCACTTGTTCCTTGGGAGAAGAGACTGGCCCCCACCTCACTATAACCTCCTGTCAGGGAGATGTCGAGAGCCAGAAGGTCTCCCCTGAGCCTTCTTTTCTCCAGGCTCAGCCAACGCAGGTCCTCAGCTGCTCCTCACGAGACTTGTGCTCTAGACCCTTCCACAGCTGTGTTGCCCTTTGGACAGGCTCCAACACCTTGTGTTCATTCAATAGCACCTACAAATAGCACTCACACAGAACATCAGCAATAGTCAGTCATGTCCCCTGCCTCCTTTTCAGCTGCTAGAGACAGAAGGTCACTACTGAAAACACACACACAACACTCTTCAGGTCACAAGCACGTTTATTCATGGATCCTTTGAGTAATGGCACATCTTTTCATTTACACATTAGGATTTAAGAGTATGGATTCCCTTCCTCTCAGGGACTTACTGCCAGATGGAGGTAGCTGGCAGGTCTTGGAGAGGTAGAGGTGCTTCAGTGTTTCCCAGCTATTGAATAACCAGCATATGCAACCAAGAGACAATGTGAGGTGGGGGACGAAAAGCAGATGCTAAATAATGAATGGGATTTGATGTATTTGTTGTGGAAAACCAAAAAATTACAGCCAAGCTGGGTCTTGACTTTTTGAGCTTTGGTTTTTCCCAGTACTCCACCCATGCTAATAACTAGAGCTTTGGTTTTTTCAAGATCAAGAGCTTCAATGGGCATTTAAAGAAATGCTCCTGAATAAATGGTGTATCAAAACAAACAAAAAAAACTCCATCAAACAATAAAAAAACCCCACAACCCTCCCTTGTCCTCTTTAGCTTCTTGAGTACAGTAATCAACCTGAAGCTCATACTTTGAATTTCTGGTAAGATGCCTGAAAATAAATGTATGCTTGGCTATGAATTAAATAAAGTGTATCTGTCACTTTGGAAAAAAGTACAATCCACTGCACAATGATATCAAGTAAACAAAATATTCCAAGCTGATTGTGTTAGGAATGACAAAAGGGACTCTGAGAAGGCTGTTTGCTGCTGCCTGCACGTGTCTGCAGTACAGATCCTGCACGTCTCTGCTGACAGCACGGCTCAAACTTTTGCAGTACAGGGAAGAATACCTGGAGGGCTGCAAAGCTCAGGTTTCAAATTTGCTGATATTTGGGCGTAGAAAGGCTGCATCTTTACGTGGAGGAGACCGGGACTTCTCTCTGCCAGCATTGCTGGCATGTTCTCCATCTTCTCTGCTTCTTTCAGTTTCTGAATCTGTAAAATGTAGTTTTAATGTTTGGGAGGAGTAAGAAGCAAAACTCACTCTCATTTTTGAGATGTTTTTAGATATTTGGGTGAAAGTTGGAAGTGTTTATTCACCACCTAGGTGGCAGGGTCCCTGTGTTCTTATAGGGACCGAACCAGTACTTACCATTAAGAGTTTTATTATCTTGCTCAAGTGGGGATCGGGTCCTCATATGGATGAGATCTGGATGCTACCTGGACAAATAAAAATCAGGACTCTTCCACCAAACTTCCACAGTTTTTTAGTAAGATGTGTCACTTTAATAAGATTTGCCACTGTCTGATGTCTGGGGGTCCCAGGGGTCTAAACAGAAGCAACTTATTCCTTTTAAATATTTACCCATTGTAATCTCAAACTTTCTAAAGAACAATGGGACAAATTTGGGATCACTTCTAAAAATCTCCTTTCCTAAATACAGTTCATTGTTTTGCTTCAATCGTAAAATCTTAGAAATACCCATTTACTTACTTGGAATTTTTGCAACCTCTCAATCTAAATCCTTTTTCATGTTGATTACAAATGTGGATTTGAGGTGTAAGCCCCAGTGCTTAAAGTATGAAAACATTGGTCTTCAGCTATAATATACAGGACATTTTTGGTGTCTGCTAGGAGTTTGGGGTGATTTTTTTCCAGCTTAAGAGATGGGTTTAGTAACCTAAAGCTTGTAAACAGACTTGCTTCCAATTATTGATTGACTTATCTGTGCAAGACATAGAGTGAGCAGCACTGTGAAGGCATTCAGGAAAAATCATGGTCTCGTTCTTGAAATGTACCTTCCCCATAGTGTCCTCTCTACGTGGTATTTTTCCTTCCTTAACATTTGTAGTCATAATGAAACAGGTAGCTGAAAATAAAAGCAATGAAAGAGCCTTTAAGTGCTCTCGTTGGGGTTTGTCTCACAAGCTTTCTCCTCATGTAATTTGTGGCTTGGTTCAATGGACTGAGCGTCTCTGCTCCTGTGGTTCCATTAATTAATTGCAAAATACTTTTGCTTTAACTCTGAAATTCTTACCTCTTGCACAGAAAAGAGGAACTGGAGAAAACAGTCTCTAAAACTTCTGAGATTTCCTTCCCTTTCTCATTACTTTTTTTTTTCCCTACCATCTCCAATGTTTAATTATGGTTTTGCTGGCAGTAACTGAAATTAGCGTCTAGTGGTAATTACTTTGTGTGATTGTAATACTTTCAAGATGTATAGAAGTTTATTTCTGTGTCTGTTTAATTTGCTGTTCTGGAAATTACCTAAGAATGTACTCTATTACAAAAGAACTTGACTGAACTAAATTCCCCACTAATTTATTCTCTCTTTTTAATTACAATATAGCTTCTTACTCTGTCCGTATGAAAATCATATTTAAATAGCTAAGTCAGTTCAACAGTGCTTTAAGTGTGAGCATAGGGATGAAACAGCTGATAGTAGGCAAAGGCTTATTGTCAGGTCGCTGAGAGATTTACAAGCTGCAAGGCTTGCATTTGCTCAGATGATTATACCTGGCTACAGGTGACCTTTCAGCAAGTTCCCCCTGCCTATTAAGCTTCTGTTGTTGCTTAAAATAAAGTGACGATTCAATAAAACTCAGCAAAATGCCTGAGGGTGACTCGCTTCTCAAAAACAAACTGAACCCATCAGATAAAGCCGTCAGGGCTCGGGCTTTATCTAATGCTGCACACTCTTTTATAAATTGATTCACTTTTCTGCCAACCCAACATGTCCATGAAATAGCTTGGCTGCTGCTGCAAGTACAATTATTATTCCGCCTGAGGTGATTTGTGTGGTCTTAGAGCCCAGCAAACATCCATTTATACTCAAAGAGATTGTAGATAAAGTAGACACAAGCCTGCAGTGCAGGCAGGCGATGATTGGCAGCTTCACCATAACGTGCCGGTTGCAGACCGGCCCCGTGGCTCAACCGGAGTCTGTGTCAGAGCTGGCCGGGGCCACGGAGCCAGAAGAGTGATAACCCCCGTGCCTTGCCCCACGCAAACCCTAACCCTGAGGAACCTGGCTCTGGAGGGAAGCTCGTTCGTGCTCACGGATACCCACGTGTCTGTACAACGCCAAGCGGCACGGAGCTTTGTGCTTGTACCGCAAGCGGTTGCGTGCGCGATGCCGGCTTTGGCGCTGCAAGGCGTTGTGTGCAATTCTGTACAAAGGAAAATCAGTCTTTTTTTTTTTCTTTTTTTTCTTCAGGCAATCTTTTCTCTCTTTCTTTCCCTTCCCAGAAGTTAATACTTAATCTCATTCCTTTCTTGGGTAAAAGTCAGTTTTCAGACGGTTGCTAATTTCTCAGTCACAGACCAGGAGGTATATTATTTCAAGCACCTGACTTGTGTTATCTATGTTGTGGATCTTTGTGTTTCCATTTCTTCTCTGGGTAGCCCTGGATAGACTTCCTAATGTACAAAGGAATTTAGGATATGCCTCTTCGGTCAGCAAAATCCAGCAAGGATTGAACATAGAATACTCTCAAAATGTAAAGACTAGAGATAAAACCAAAATTACTATACAACTAAAAAAGCAGATGTTAAATACAAGTATAGCTGTAGTACCTGAGACTATTAAATTTTATTAAAAAGGAATAAAAAAACCAACAAAACCCCACAACAAATCACCAAAACCTGGCACAATTTCAAATGTCCATCCAGTTTTATTTTCCTCTTTAAAGAAAGAGCATGTAACCAATGCAATAAATAAATGAGATCAAGGTAAGTCTAAACATGCCACCTTAAATAATCATGATAGGGTATTATTATCTCACATACAGAATTACCTTGCCAGCTGGCAACTGAAATTACTTTTTGCTAAAAGTCTAGTTTGAAATTGGTCGTGTAAAGTACACAACCTTTTTTTCTTAAAGCAGGAAAAATTACCTTTGTGGGTAATTTTAGGTCATTGCACAGCTTGCTAATAAAGCTGTTTGTATTACATTATGTTGGAATATTGATCTGATCAAAATTTTCTATTAAAATACCTTTTTTTCCAAATAGAAAGTTCAAGAAAAGTCCAGTGTGAATGAGCATCAATATTTCATAGAGAAGAAGGGGTTGGGGTTTTTTTCCTGGTTTATTTTCAATAGCAAGAAAGCAAATGGCTTTTTTATCAGAGGGAATAAACTCAGCCTCTCTACTCCCTGCCCCAATGGCTTGGGGGGAAAAAATTAATTAATTAATTACTTTAATAAAAACTTTTTCTCTAACTGGACTTTTAATTTTCAAACTATCATGAAAATGCAAAATAAAAAATTCTCAGTGCTGGGTGGAAAGAAAGAATCTGTCTCTGATGTGCTTGGACATCGTGATGTGTGCCCGTTGCCAGTGGAAATACAGCTGGATGAAGAATTGAGTGAGACTTCACTTCTTCAAAAGAGAGCCCTGAAAGTTGTTATTGTTTTGTTCTGCTGGAAAAAAGATCCCACAGATATTACTATTAGTAACATTCTTAAGATGGGGACCCAGAGGTACTCTCTAAAGCCATTTTAAATTAATTGGATTAAAGAAGAGCAAATAAATAGGGAAGAGTTCAGAGACCAACAGTTCTCACTGATGTCATGGAAAAAGTGTTGACTAAGCATTTTTGAAAAGCAAGTCACATATTGGAAGGCAGTTCATGTAATGCTAAGAGCAAAGGAAAATAAACATAGAGGCATTGGAAAATAAAGAGGTTGGTTTAAAAAAAGGATATGGCCCCATGAGAAAATTCCCCTTTCCCCAGCCAAACCCCTACCAGTGTTCCCAGCTGTATTTCTAACCACCAGCACCAGTGGTCAGATGAAAAAATGTGGGGGTTTTGCATTAGTTACACTACTACTTATTTTCTGGTCCTGTGTGGAGCAGAAAGACGTTTTAACCTATGGGAAGTAACAGTATTGCTGAGCTTCATCATCTGTCAATAACTTGATGGAAACCACTCGTGTCTTTGTGAGCTAAACCCAAAACCAAAGAATTTTTGAAGCATATGCCCAAAGTAGCACAAAAATAAAGGTAAAAAGCACAGAGCAGTATTTACATACTTTTGTTAGGAATGTGCTTATATGCTGGGTGGAATTGTGGCCCAAGAGTTAGGGTTGTTTGTTTTTTTCCAGATTAATTATATGACCTTGTGATGAATGAGTTTGCAAATTAAGATTTTTCATAAGGCTTTTGATCATCACCCAAATATGTGATGCTCCTTTGAAGAGCCTGTGTCAACTTATCATGCTGGGGACCTCTGGGAGAGGATATGCCCGAGTCCTAGATAGTTTAATGCTCAATCTGGCCTTCAGGCTTCCAGTTAATGGTTTGGAGTGTAACTAAATGTATACAATAAAACAAACAGCTTTTGTTGGGGATTTTGTTTTCACAATTGGCACAGCGTGATGCTATTTAAAGTGTGAAAAGAATTCTGCTGAAAGAAACTGTAAAGTGGCAGAACTGAGCTTTCCCCAGAGAGAGAATGTGCAATATCAAACATATAAACTGTAGGGTCCACTGAGTAAGAAAAGGGTACAAGGAAAGCTCATTTTGAAGAAGCAGAGATCGATATTTCCTACAGCAGGTGCTGGCAAAAAGTAGCATCGGGAAGAAAGATGCTGTCACGTGAAAAAAAAAAAAGCAAGATTTACTATATTACTTATGGCATGGAAAAGGACTTGGAGTGGGTTTTTTTAAATGATTGGTTGAGTAGACTCAAGACTTTGAAGGATATGCCTGTAGCAGCATCTTAATATAACATAGAGATGGATGTTAGTCTCACAATTTATCTTAGTTCAGTTACTCTGGAGTACAAAATAGATATACTGGTAATTAAATTAAACTTGTTTGTTTCTTTCTTGCAGTATTTGTTCACTAGAAACCATCTTTTATGACTTAGCAATAACAAGCATTGATTTGTGTGCCTTGTAATCTATTTGTTCATACATGCATCTCTCCCACACCCACCCACGCTGCTCTCTGCTTCGAGTAATCACGATGCTACAGTGTTGGGGGGGGAGAACACAATTAATGTTTAGCGTGTAATCACTGTGAGGAGGTCATCATCCCTCACTTTTAGCCAACCATTGTCACAATTTCACCCTGACAATTCCAGTGCAGTGAATGAGGTATAGAAGAATTGGCCTCAAGAAGAAATGCTCTCCATTAAGTAACTCAGTTCTCTAATATATGGAGACTGATTTATGCCCTGTGCAGTACATATAGTTGTAGTCGACTTTGGTTTAGACAAAAATGTTAAATGAAGTAATTAAGGCATAAGCCCCTAACCAGATGGGTTTGTTGCTGCATCAGTAAATACAGGCCAGTAATAAATGATCTGGAGATTGGGTTTTTTTAGTAATAAAGGATCTGCAGATTCAGTTTTTTTAAACTGTCCATGGATAATTCTCCTTAAATTGCTCTGCTGACAGCACACCAAAATACCACCTTAAAAATGCAAAGTCTGTGACCCAGGAGAACTGCTGAAGTGTGTTGCAGTGTGTTTGGTCTTGTTATGTGAATGGGAGCTATCCTTCAGAGGGCTAAAATCCTCTTTCCACCTGGAGTAACCTAAGATCTCTGCCAGAGCTGGGAGGGTAGCAGAGTGTACCTGCTTTCCCATGGGTGGTAAAGACTCAGCAAAATCATCTTGCATACTCTTTTAAAAATGACAACCTGTATTTCAGCAAACAGCTTGGATTTTGGTTCTATATAAACAAATGAAGCAGGGGGGAAAGATCATTTACAGAGAGTTGTTGGTTCTTTCAAAGTGAATCTGAACAGATAACTGAAGAGCCTGGCACATGGGCACGCACCTCAGCTGGCAGTTCTGGTACGGGGAGGTCAAACCTTGGGTGGAAAAGTGAGGGTTTGAGTGTGCAGAGCTCTCCAGCAACATTCAGTGGAACTCCTCCTGCCATAGACCACGTGAAGAAGCTCTGTGACCTCTTTAGAACTAAGCATTTTTGACATGTTTATCTTAGGACTAGTAAAGTTTTTTTTTTAAAAAAGCATAATTCTTTGGGGGGAGAATGAAGGAAATCACCACCCCTCACTTTTGCTCTGACCTTAACTACAATTTCTTACTAGCAATTCTGGCACGAGAAATTAAGCATGTGAGAATAATCCTTCTTCATAAATTATAAGCAGGTCTTTGTTTGGTGAAGTCTCTCACCAGCTCTTCCACTGGACCATGTTTCAGGATTCAGCCAAGAGACAATTGCTTTCTTATTCACCCTCTTTCCCCCCATCTCTCTGCTCACCCCTCATTTCCATGCATGGAGCTCTTGCCAACTGCAGCAGGAAAGGTCATATGAACAACTTGAGTCTGAAAGTGTCTGAATTTAGGAATATGGGCATTTTCCTGCAAGCATATTCCAGTTGTTTGGGTTTTGTTTGGGTTTTTTTGTTGCTATTGTTTCTTCCAAGGAGGATATAACGCATCCCAAAGGCCCTGACATAGTATAATAACTCTGAGGTGAAGACAGTCATTTTTCAGTAACATAATGTAACCTTACAGTATTAGATTCTTATCAAACCACCTAAGTTTTTCAGACATGAGCCTCTGCTTACTGCCTTTGTGACATTGAGAGAAGCGATAGTTCACCGGAGTGAAGTATTTACCAGGGGTGTTTGCAGCATTTAATCAATAGATGCTCCAACCTTGGCAAACTGCAAAACAGGAGCCCACTGCTATAGGTGCCTTTTAATCCTGCTAATACATACAGTGGCTGCCTCACTAATGTGGCAATTTAATTAGCAGAATGCTAATTACCAGAGCAATGGGATCTTCACAGCCTCATCTTACAAACAAGCTCCCTTTACCAAAATAAAATTAAAAAAATAAATAAATAACAAACCAAGCTCTTTGAATTGTCCTTAGCCAGAAACCTTCCAAGTCCCCCAGGCTATTTTATTGTGTTTTCTCCCTGCTGGTTCTTTTCTATCTTCTGCAGATTTAAAGAAATCCTTACAATTCCTTATCTTTTTTTTCTCTGATTTTACCTATCTTTCCTTCATTTCACTGACTGCTCGTTCCTCCTGTGCATCTAGGAAGCCACTGATGTTTGTTCATCCTGAACATGGCCATATCAGCATCCAGTGCAGGAAAATAAGGTGATTTGGGTTTTTTTTCTCTTTTCTGTTTGTATTTTGTTGTTGTTGTTGTTTCCACTGAGCAGGATTTTCTCCTACATCACGTTCCTGATTAGTCTCCAGATTTGGGAAGCATGTAGAGCATTTTCTTATTAAACTTTATTTAGGAAAGCAGCTCAGCACCCTTAAGCCCAATTCTTTTCAATATATACGCATCCTTCTGAATTTAGACAAAGCCCATCTCCCCAACCCCCTACATTTTAGAAGGATTATGTGATTTTAGAAAAGAGTAGAAATATGTTCATGATGTTGAGCTCAACAGTGTTGAGTTCCCAGGCACAGACAAAACTTGGGGATTTTCTATAGCTCTGCAAACGGCTCTCAAGAGTCCGGAGCTCCTGGTGGTAGGGGATGAGGGAGAGGGGCAAGCAGCAAAGAAAGAGGAGATTTTCTGCATAGTGGTTCTTTTCTTTCGGTTTCGTGGGTGTCAAGGCTTGGAACTTTTACATATCCATGTACTTGGTGTTTTGGGAGTAGTGATATGTCTTTATTTAGTTGACGTGTGGGTCATTTTCAGCCTTTCAAGCACCAAGTGAAGCCCATACAGGTAGTCAGTGGCCCATTTTGATATTGAAAGTGATGGCTTTTATTATTGTTTTCCCTAAACTGTAGTCAAAGAAGTGTTATCTCCTTCATTCCCTTGTTGCATGTAAAATTTAAACCCAAGACAGTAGTATGTACCTGACAGCCTTAGCTGTGAAGCCAAATCTCTTCGAGACTGAAATTGAAATGAGTCACTGGGGCAGGAAATGTTTATGAATATTTTCTTGTGGCAAAAAGGAGCGTTGTCAGATTCAACATCTGTCATGTCACTTCCTTGAGAGAGATAGACATCCTAACTTGTGATTTTGAGAGGATCTTGGTAGGTTAATTGTAAAATGCAGATATTTGTTAAAGCAATTTCCTGGCTTATGAAGAGGGAAGAGAAGAGAATCACAGAATCACGGAGACATAAATCCTTTAGGAGATCAGAAAATCTTGAGGGTGGTCTTTTCTCTTTCTACCTCATTTTAGACAGTCTCTTCATGTGAAAAATAAGCTCTCCAACATATGTAAAGGTGCAGTAATGCCTGTTTGGGAGGCTATTAGCTGGCTGGGCACAGAACAGGAATTTAGTTAGGTGCAGCTAAGGTTTCTAATTTTAGAATCTGATTTTGCAAGTGCTTCAGCGTATACAGAACTCTACTCACAACCAGAGAGGAAGGAAGCATAAAGTTTAAGCACATGCACATGTTCCTGCAAGACCTTTCATGTGATCTGTGAATGGAGTTTTTCCACAAGTCCTGATTATAAATTGATGGTAGCAATTAAGCACTCTGTTTATTTTGGGGTGGTTGTGTTTTGGTTTTGTTTGGGTTTTTGTTTTGGTTTGGTTTTTTTCTTTCCCTAAAAGAAAATTTCTTTTTTTCTTTGAGGCTGCAGAAAATCTTTCTGAAAAGAATTAGATATTTTTTCCATATGATACATGAAACATCATTTTATAAGGACCCTTAACTCTTTTAGGGGACTTTTTAAATGCATTTAAAACTGACTTAGCCCTTCTCATTCCTCTTTCCTCCTATTTGTAGCCTTGATTCTTTTATTATGAGTGCTGTCAACTCTCAAGACATGCTGTGACTGAATATTATCTTCCAGAGATCTATTTGGCTTTCCCTGGGTTTTTTCTTATAGTGAATCATTTCTTTATGGATTTTTCTCTTCCTGTGCTGAATACTGTTTCAGAATGCTGAGGCTCCATTATCTGTGACATGTTATAAACACACTGTTTATATGTGTGTTCTGTAGCAGGATCTTTGACAGGGAAGAAAAATCCCTTTCTAGAAGTGGGAGGGAAATAGATTACTTGGAAAAAAAACCCCAACCTGGCAGCTGTTTTCAATAGTTTGATAACTTAATGCATGTATAAGGCTCATGCCTTACAAATGCATTTCTGAAAATCAGGATAATGGTCTTTCTTTTGAGGAAGTCTTACAAGTGAGTATCAAGAACAACAATCGCTCGTCTGTAACCACGCGGTAGCTGGAGCAATTCACTCAGACATGGCATAGAATGATGTCATGGTGATTTTAGATTTGGACTTACTCTACTATGGCTGAAAAATCACAAAGCAAGAGATCTGATCAAAGTTCTCATTTTACCACCGATTGACCCTAATACTATTTTGGGTTAGAAAGCATTTCTCTTAACAAAACCAAAACAAGACATATTTTCAAAGCCTTCTAAAGTATTTTTAAGTGGTATCTAAGTTCTTTACCAAATTCACGTGACAATGCTGCAAGTCCTTTGAATATGTGCATTTCCTGGTCATGGTAGGATTATGTAGCTTGAGTATTCCTGTATCAACGCAGCTCACCTAGAGAAACTTTAAATTCTGGTTTGAATTTATTTGATTTACCCCCTTGACACAAGCTCTGCATCAGAGTTCAGCCAAAGAGATGAGGCTTTGTCACCAGTGAAGAAAAACTAATTTAATTACCCAATGGGTAATTAAAGGACAAAGGGGTACAGATCCAACCCAGGAAATTCATGGAATATTATGATACAAGATACATGTAGTCAGAGATTATGAGGATGCTAGACAGAACTAGCTGTTAGAAGAAAGAGGAGAGATTTCACAGTGGAAGGGTACTGCAGTGGACACTAGTAAGGAAGCAGACTTTTGGGAAAGAAAATCATATTTGAATGCCTAATTTGAAAGACTAAGTGTGCAAGAAAGGTTTGGGAGCATTGCAAGTGGCAACTTCTCCAAGAGGGCAGTTCCGTGCTGGAGGCCCACTCTGCAGAGCAATTTTTTTGATATCCTGATCACAAAGAGAAAATGCTGTGGCAGTTAAATATGACTATATGATCATTACCTAAATTAGATATAATATGATACCAATTGGCTACTCTGCAATGGAGATGTCTTTCTAACCTTTTGCTCTTGGAAAAACGTGACCCTTTTCAGCCTTCAAAATCTTTAATTTATTTTATGATTCTATTACCCAAAGTGAATTCAAGTGAATCCCCCATGTATATGCCTTAATTTATGGTATTACTGTGGAAAAAGAAACTTAAATATTGTATTACTACTGGCTATAGGTGACTATCTGGCTATCTCTGACTCATAAAATCACAGCACCTATATATATATGAATGAATGAATGAATGACAGTGGTGTGCACCCAATTACAGGTGTATTTGTGTGTGCACATACTCATTCCCCTTCAGAAACAACATAAGGCATTCTCAAGCTAAAAGACCTATGTCTAGTCGTGTTTATTAAATACTGTTTTAGTTGAATGGCTGTCACAAGGCCTTATTGGATTTGTTTCTGATTTTTAGCTGAAAATAATGGGTATTTACTATATTTACAGAAAAATTATTTCTGTCCTCTTCCTTACAAGTTTATTTTAAGGCATTATAAGGTTTAAATGAAAACAGGGTGTAACTTAGACAGCTTAACTGACCAGCCTGCTGATCCCACTGTTGAATCAGAAATGCAGGACGTTTACACCCAGTACAGTCTCTCTGCTGCTTTTTAAATCCACTCTTCATTTGGCTTGGGAGTTTCCCTGATTAGGAATAGCTACGAATCGTAGTTTTGTTTGGACTGGAATAAGGGACACTGCTAAATAAATGTTACTCATTCTGGCCTGGGAAGGTATTTCTTTCGGTATTTCATTTCATTGCAGTATTTCACTCTCTTCTTAGCAAAGTCTCTCCTGAAATGGAGTAGGTTTAAGGGAAAAAAATAAATAATTTTTTTAAAGAGTTGGTTTTTTTGATTGGTTGGGTTTTGTTTCATTTCTACCTATATAGACATATTGTATATGTAGCTATGCCAGTAGTACCACTTAGAAAGTAGTTTCCTTTTTCTTTTTTCTTTTTTCTTTTTTTTTTTTTAAATACCACTAATGTTCAACATCACATTTATGTTTTCAAATGAAGATGACAGTTATTGCCAATTGGCACATTCCTGTAGTAGCTCCTCTATGCTTTTCTCATCCAAAATACAAGGAAATATTTAGACCCCAAAAGTTAGGTAACATTGTGAACTTATTACCACAGTTCAGATGTCAAGAGAAAATGCTGGCGGTTTGGGAAACGTTTAAATTCAGGTATTGTGGATAAATAACTTATATAAATAAGGAAGCTGATGGTACTTGAAGGCAAGCCAAATTTTGCAGTGGAAGAGTGACAAAATGCATGGAATTTTAGGATGGAGGTTTAATACTTATTTTTATAACGCTTGTAAGTCAGGTCCTATTACAAAAGACACTGTACAGATGTTTAATGAGAAACATGCTGTGCTCTGAGTGTCTTATGATTTAAATGAAGGAGATTTCCTGGGTGTGGAGAATAAATAATTGATGCAGCATTATGCAGGATCATGCAGGAAATGTCAGAGCCATGACAGCAAAGTCGCGTTCAGCACTATTCAGATAATACCCATGAGCATCAGGAGAGAGTTTGAAGCTTGTTCTTGAGCGTTTGCTTAGGAAAAAAATCTTAACAAGCTGTATGGAAATGCACTAAGAAATGCAGGAAGGAGTCCGAGGTAATGGGTATGACCTGAGCATGTGAGATCTGCCTTTTGAATGTCAGTGGTCAAAGTTTGTTTAATCCCTTTTCGATCTGCTTTCTGCTGTAACGCAAATAGACGGAGAGGAGGGGAACGACCAGCACATGCTAACCTGCACATACACAGTTAGATTTCTTAAAGGTGTCTGGATTGCTGAGCTGGACACCCCCAAGTCCAGCACAGATCTAGAGTAGCTGGAGAGGCTCAGTTCTGGGAAGGAATCCAAAGCTTTTAGTTCAGTGCTGGAAACTTTGACAGGAAAAGCCAAGTAAAAGCCCACAGGTTTCAAAATGTTGAATAATGTCATCGCTATGCAGAAGGTTTTCTTGGTTTGCTTCTTAGAATCAAACAGGACTCAGGGCCCTCTAGGTATATATGTATTTTTAATAACTCTTTATCCTGCTACCCATCTTGAAGCAAAAACTAAACTCTACATTTTAACAGAGGTAGGAAAAAAGAAACATTTTCATGTAACCCATGACCAAACCCTGTGCATTGTAAGATGGTTTACTGTAGTAAGCAAATTAATATGTGAGTAAGCTTTCCAATTAGGGCACATATCCACTTATTTTTATGGAAATGTTGTATAGTTTGTAGTTTTAATACATTAGAAAATGTGAAGGGAGCCTCCTACCCGGAACATGAGGTTCCCTGAGGCTCACACACATTACTTAACCCAGTTGTGCTAATAAGACTTCATGTACTATGTTTTGCCACCTCAGCTCCTAGTACAGCCTCAGAAGCTCAACCTGCTTAAATTTATGGGAAAACAACAGCTTGAAAAAGAAAAATGTGGTAGGGGAAAGGAAATGTTCCTTTTCTCCCCACAGGGAAGACAAATGATGAGAGACTTTTTTGGTTTGTTTTGTTGTTGTTTGGTTTTTTTTGGTTGTTTTGGTTTTTTTTTCCCCCGAACCCACAGCATTCCCCTTCCTTTCAATAAGAAAAATAGCTCTTAAGAAAAACAAAATTCAAAGATCATAAAGCATGAAGAGAAAGAGGAATTGATCTTGGATACAAGATGGGATTGAGTTATAATATAACAAGTTACAGGTCTTTTCCTACTGAAAGGCAGAACCAATTGATTTATTAGCATGGCTCCCAGCTTGCATTTTTTTAGGCAGGAACTGTAGATGCTAGGTAGCACGTCTCCTTTGATTTGCCACACTATGTCTTAATTACCAATGCTAGAAGTTCATGGCTGTATTTTCCAACTTCAAAGGCTTCAGCAGCTTAAACAGCCCGAGTGGATCAGATTTGTAAGAACACGGTGACAACGATATGGTGTCTTCATATTTTAGAATTGTCGGTTCATTTTTTATTTATTGTACATCAAAGTGAAAATAAGCACAGAGGGAAGATAATAGATTTAGTCAGCATTCTCTTCTTTTGCTGTCAGAGGAATTGAAAACATTCTCGTTTCAAGAACTGGGATTTGGAGCTGCAGTTGAAGCATTTTTTTTTATTCTTTTTTTTTAAATATATTTATTAGTCTTAAGGCAAAGGCAAATGATCTTAAATTTCTATTCTAAATATCGTTGTATCTTTCCCTACTTATTTGTGATTTACACCAACGTAACTCAAATAAAGTCTGCAAATATGCTGGGGAGAAAGGCTGGTGTAAGCAGAAGAATATTTAACCCACGAGATACAGGATCCAGGGCATGGCATGGGGGGTTTTACTTCTGTAGAGTCCAGTTCAACAGATCATTTAGTTTAAGAAGGTAAATAGCCATTCCTAGTAGCACTGCTGTCTCGTGCTGAGGTCAGAGATAAGAGCCCAGTGGAATTGCTGACTGGATGTTTACTCGGTGCAGTGGTGAAATACAGCATAATGATGATACAGCAATGGCGTGCGATCCGTGCCAAACTGAAGCATCTTAATTGGTGGGGATGGCTGGAGTGCTGGAGAAGCTTTAATCAGGCTGAGGATGACTAGAGGATGAATTACCCCAGTTAAATGTGAATATTGGGTTTAAAATAGCAATATCTGTAATGCTATAGCAATGCAGTGCAGTAGAGACTGGAGAGGCAGCTCAAATTCTTATATAAATTGTCCTAAATAATTCCTTAGAAATGAAAATAGGCACAGCATGAGTTTATACCCTTCCATTTATTCAATCTAATAGGGATTCCCTCCTGTATTACCTTTTATTGTGTGTTGAATTATCTTTAAATTAGCGTTGCTATTTATGAATGCTCTGCTGGAGACTGAAGAACTTGTTGGTTTCTCCTGCAATGAATGACAGCTGAAAGGTCATTACGTTTCTTGCTGGTTTATGAAACCCAAGCTATAATCAGTGCATCAGGTGAAAAATCTATTTTCCTCATCCAGTGATTGTTAGAGGGGATGGGTTCAAATATGTTTATCTCTGTACTATAATAAGGAACAGAAAATATTGCTTTTCCAAGTGCTCTGGCTGTGACAATAAATTAAAATAATCAATGTCAGCAGAGAAAACAAGAGGAAAATATTACAATGAAGCATGTAGAAGTGAGAGAGAAGATATCTTGCATTGACATAATAATAAAATCATAATATCTTTATAAAATGATGGAGATTTTCTTGTCCAGAGCCTCTTCAAATCTTTCATGCTCGAAAAATGTTGAGAGTTGTAAGTAATGTCTAATAGATCAGCAAGTTAAGCACTGATTTGTTGGTGTACTCTGCCAATACTGCCACTGCCAGGACAGTATTTTGTATATTATAAGCCTTGCACAGATGTACATCTTGATCAGATAAGTTTTTTCAATGCCCTTTTCATCAAAACAAGTGACATCAAGTTGTAATAACCTTGTTCCATTGTTCCTCATGGAGGAGCTTTATTCCTTCCTTTTTTTTTTTTTTATTTTAGGAATTGCTTAGTTGATCAATTCAAAGCATCTACTGCTCCTTAATACAAAACCACTCCACTTGGCTTGTAATATACTTGAGACCTTCCTACTTGGGAATCTCTTTAATTTTAGAGAACTGATTTCAACCTGATGGCAGATGAATTGGAATGGTAGTCCTGGTAGTCTTGTAAATAGAAGACATCATCTTCAGTTTTGTCCAATTTGCATCTCTCTGACATACAAAGCTGAAAAAAAGGCTGATTTATTTTGAGTGCAATAGGAGGACAAGCAGAATGTGTTGTCTCCTTTAACCCTTCCATCTCTCAATTCTGTCTTGTTTTCCTTCCATTTCTCTTCCCCCAACGCGTACCCATTCCGCAGACTGGGAGCACAGCCTGAGTTTCTCAAGCTTTGCAGAGGAAGCATTGAACGGGGATTTCAGTGAGAAGATCTTCGGCAAAGGAAGCAGAAGGAAAACTTTGAGCCTCCCACCTGTCTCTCCAGCAGACTAATAATTCCTCTCACTCCCCCAGTTACACTTCTTGCAACTTCCCTCCACTGTGCAATCCATTTCTTTTTCTTTTTTTTTTTTTTTCCAGAGTCCAGAGTGAATTCTTTGTATAGTTTCCATTCCCTGCAACTGGGGTTGTGAAGTTACCCCAAAACTGATTCTGTCTGTGTGTTACACTCCCCTACTCTGCCTCTGATGTGTGTGAGGATGGATATGACTCTTCTGACCTAATGCTGGCCCACCAGCTGAGCTTCTTCTGTTAAGATGTCTTGGTTTGCCCGTTCCCCATCACTTTCTAACCTTTCTTTTGCTTAAGAAGGGTGAAGGCCCAGATAATCTGAGTTCTCTATGAACAAGGAGCAGTAGTCACATGACTGGATAATAGAACATTTCTCATACTGAAGCAAAGGAAAAACCTTCTAGGGAACTGTATCTCTATTCCTCACATCCTATGACAAGTTCTGCAGGCCTGGACACCTCAATGTAGAGATTCAGGCCTTTTTCCTTTAAAACCCAGTTGGACCCTGAGTCTGTTTCTCAGACATGGTGTTTGTGGCTGTGAGTGGTTCTGCCCAGTGTGATAAGTCCTGGCTTAAATTTTAGGGCAAGATAGTCTTTGTAACGGATATTGGATTTATGACACCTTGAGTAGAAGGCAGGGTCTTCTTTTTCATCAATAGGGAATAAAGAGGGAAGTAAAGTTTCTTTTTTTTTTTTTTTTGCTGCTGCTGGATCAAGGCTTGACTTACTAAGCAGCAAGAGGTGATGGTGGTGTGAATTGACTTTCCTCCAGCTTTTGGTAACCTGTCTTAGTAGGGTCTTGACCTCTGCTCCCACAGCGTCAAGCGCAGCAGAAATAACAAACCCCGAAAAAGCGAGGTTTGCTGCCAGGATCTATTGGGGTTAAATTCTTCCAGCAACCTTTGAAAACTTGATTCTGCAGTAGTAGGAAGAAGCAGGATGTCTGTGGCAGTCAGGGCAGTGACTGTGTCGTACAAACTCTCAGTAGAGGAATAGGTAACACTTTTGCTCTCAATTTTGCTCAAGGAAAATGGGAGAGACCACGTGTGAGTGATTGTTTGCATGGACTATTTTAGAATGAAAAGATTTTGATGCAAAGTTTCATATTAATGAGAAGCAGGATCTTACTCTGCTACTGATAGGTCTCCTTTCCAACTCTAGTTCAGTTTTTTGCCCTACATATACTGTGATGTTAATTGAGTGGAGACAGATGGGAATAAACAAATGCAAGAGTGCACTTTGCAGCGGGCCTTATTCTGTCCTATTTAGCCCTCAGTGAATGCAAAAGTTGATTGATAGAAATTCCTCTGTGCTGTACAGTGATGACCCATCACCTTGCTTGAGAAATTCAGGATCTTACTTAGACTGTAACCTGTTTGCTTTCCACGAGGAAAGACTCCTGGGAGGAAGACCAGCTACTGTGGCTAAATGACACCAGCTGGTTTACCACAAAAGGATCCCAGTGTAGATTTGGGTCTGGTCTTGAGAACTTTGGTGCAGCTCAGTGCATTGGAACCCCATATAGTTTGTGGCAAGATACATACAGGTTAGAAGGCAGAGAAAAGAGAGATGGGAAGAACACCAGAAAGAGTATTTAGGGCACGCTAAGGGCCTTTGTAACACAAGAACATCCCTGTTGCGAAGTTATCTGAACTGCACTTTAGGATTTGATTAAAATTAGAAAAATTGGGTTGTTCAAGCTGAGGCAGAAGCTAAGCATCAGGAATGATAAGGCTGAGTGAGGTTCAGAACCCACATGATCTGGCCTCTCTCAAATGATATATCCATTAAACTATTTTTTTTTCTCTCAGTGGACCAAGCCTGCAAGAAACTGCAATCTGAATATGAGAGGAAAAATTATTATCTGTGTGTCTGGGTATATCTGCATGCACAGGACCACACTTGAAAAGGAGCGGAGGAGGATTATTAATGAAGAGAGAAGAAGATGGAGAGATTTGCTAAAGAATGTGGAGGAAAGCCTCTGGTGTATGTGATTCTGAAGGCTGCTCCAGATACGCAGCAAGACAAAAGGTGTGTGTATGGAAAGAAGACCAAGGGAGTCACTAAAGGGTGACCACTGGAGAGTAGGGCAAGAAGATAAAGTGTGGAGGAAAGGAATTTATGAAGTATTGTGACTGAAACCGTGCATGTGTTGCTCAGTGCTCCCCAAAGCAAGTATTACACAATGAAGAATAAAGTGCAGTGGAGTTCAAACAAAATGTACTCCGATGTTAGAGCAGTGCTGTAAACCACCTGAAATATTGCAAGTCTTACCTGTGGCACCATTAATGTCCTGGGATTATTTCATAAATCAGGCCCTAAAACATAATAGCGTGGAGAAGGTCGGTGCTTTCTGTAAAAATGAGATTGAATTGTAAGAGAATTAATGATACCATCATTACAGCCTTTAATCTATTTTATAGAGAACTGCTTCTCCTTTTATGAACAATTTGTCCTTTAGAGAATTCTCTTAATATTTCTGAGTAAGCAAAATTTTTGAAGTTTTCTTTTTTGTGGTTGAAATCAAGATCTTTTGTTCAGGCTCTTCCTGAGGAAAGGAATAAAGTTTGGAACAGTTTCTTTAGTTTTATGCTGATTACAATAGGTTAATCTCAGTGGAAGCAAATAATTACATGAAGTTTCACTGAGCCCAGCTTTAGCTATATGCACTGTGCTGCTGACATTAAGCAAACCACAGGGTCACCAGTCTAACTTGTATCCCTCCTACTGATGCCTGAGTAATTGCAGATGGAAAAAAAAAAATAGATGTATATGCCTGGATATTTTGGAGACATAAAGATTGAATAGCTAACTGCAGAAAGAAACAACAGAAAGAAAATTTTTGTTTCTCAAATAGGGCATCTACCTTCTTGGTTCCGTGTCTTAATAGAGAAGTTCAGCATTTTTAGCTTTAGATTTACCAAGGGGAAGAACTTGATTTTTTCTTTCTGACTCTTTAGGTCTTTGCTTTTTACTTTCATGCGTCATACACTGGACCCACCTTCTCTTTCAGAGGCTTTTTGTGGTAATTACTCCAGTCTAAAGATGATGCCCAATCTAACAAAGCTAATGAAAACCTGCCCTTCAATCTAAACTGTAATCAGTTTATAACAAGCTCTCTTTTCCTGTGCTTCATTACTGTGACAAAATCTCTTCTTCGCACCTCAGAATGAGAAGACAGGGTGGAAAAAAATATTTTTCCATCACCAGACGTGCATGAAAAGGAGATGGGTTTAAGCATGCACAATTGATTTATTTGCATTCTTCTATTGCTTTGGTTGCTGCATCTCTGAAAGAAGCTAATATCCTATCTTTGATTTGGCCTCTGGAATGGCAGGCCCTGGCAATCAAGCAGACAAATCATCTAGAGCTATGGAGTCCCCGTGTGTATTGATTCATTTGGAAATGTGGCAGACTGGTAGCAAAAAAAGCATTTTGGAATCTGTTTGCCGGATGCATGGCAGGCTTTGAGCTAAAAAAAGAAGGCATTTAGGAATTAGTTAGGCCTCCTGACGAAGCTGTCTTCATCTGCTCTTCTTAATGCTTGTGAATAGCCCCCTAACCCCACCGGCCAGTTGCTTGTAATATTTGTTTTCCACTGATTATTCCTACTCTTCACATTTTGGTTTGTCTCCTGCAGGCTACTCGCACGGTGAGTCACTGGTGTCAGCAGAGACTGATGACATAACCATAGGTTTCCTATTTGGCTTTAACAACCATAGAAAATTCTGCTGTTAATCTAATATCTTACATAACTTACCACAAAACAAGGTCGCTTACTCAAGTATCTCCAAGTCTGATTTCCTGGTTCGGCTCCAACTCCTCGAGCAATCCCAGTAACACCTCTTTTAGCTCAACACAGTGAAAAGTGGGAACGTCCTGGTCTCTGTGATGCTGCTAGGATTTTGTTCATTAAATTCTGATTCTGGAAAAGGGGTTAATTTTTTTTAAGAGAGCAAGTGAGAACGTGCTATGCCAACCTCTCTGCTGTGTGCTGATGCTGAAGAAGGTCCCTGGCTTTAAGCACAGATTAAGAATTTTCTGCTCTTAGAGCAGGGAGTCCTTGGTGAAGTAAGCACCATCCCATAGCTTGGGCTGATGGTGATACCTATCTCCATTTTAGTGCAGGGCAGGTGGAGGCAAAAATAACCATTTTTAAAAAGTGCCCAAAGCAACAACGGAAAATTAAAGCCCAGTCAAAACTGGAACCCAGCAGCTTGTTTAGTCCCCTCAACGAAGCATTAACAGCAGAATTACTTCAAATGAGGGCCAGATTAGCTCCTGACCCCCAGAAACCCAGCTGTGGCCTTGAAGTTCATCTTCCTATTTTCCAAGCTATTAAAGGAAACTAAAACAAAACAAAACAACCTGAAAACCCTAACCTGAAGTGATGTTTGTTGTTCTTTTCTTTCAGAATTAGAGTCAGTGAAAGAATGGAGTCCTTTTTACTTTTCTTTTTTTATAAGGCAAACCTTTTCAGAGACACAGCAATCAAAAATGCTTTAGACTCTGTGAATAAGAGTGTCCCATATCTTTTTACATCTGGTTTTGCATTATCTGGGTACACAGTTTCAGTGTTAAGGAGGAAGCAGCAAAATGTAGTCAGGAGGTACAATAACCAGTAGCAACTAGCTCGGCTCAAGTGGAATATTGATCAGGCAATCAAGGAAGCTCCTGCCTCTCAGCCTAGAACTCTGATACCCAGCTCGGAGTTAAAACTGCCAGCCTGTCAGTGAATTCAGATGAAGTGTCTGCACTTCAAGAAAAGGAGTCTATAAATTAACTTCTAATGCTGATGACACTCGTCGAGAAAGAGGCTTTTGTTGGCATTCGCAGCTTAGCACCTTTGGACTGGCAGACTTTTAGCTTTTATTTGCCATCCAGCCCCACAAGCCACGATGGGTTTATGATTTGAGCATTTTATGATTTACTTGAGGTTTATGCTTTACTTGAGAGGGCTTTGTGAAAGAAGCTGAGGGGAGTTACAACTGGGGGCAGTTAGCACGAGGGAGAACAAACCAGCAACACAGCTTTTTCTTTGGTAAACATGCCTGTTAGAGGTGACCCTCAAGAAAGTCAATTACCTTTTTCATCACACACATGTTCTGTAAAATTTGCCATGTAATTAGTGATGAAATGGGAAAATTACCATTTTAGGGTCTTTGTTCTTTCAACGGTAGATGTACAAAGAATAAGAATAGAGAGCCCTAATCCAAAGCTGTTGAGTGCAAATACCTGTTTGACTTTTGGCAGCCTGCCCTTCTTCACCTCAGTCTCATCTCTTTCCAGAATTAACTTTGAAAGCAGAGCAGAGCTGTTTGTTAGAAGCTGTGTAATTCTTGTTCCATTACAGATTGTGAGTGGTCTCTTGGCAGCGAATACACAGAAATCCCCCTGTTGGTGACCACTGCAGCAGCATCGTGGGAAAGGATCTGTGTGGTAAATTCTTAGTTTAACTTGTATGGTAATAAATTCCCATATGTCTTCCCATAATTTCTGTAAAAATTAAGAGTACTGAAGTAGTGCAATGCAAAAACCAACACACAAAGCAAGGACAAAACCCAAAAACTATTGTATAAAACAGAGTTCCTTTCCTTTCCTTTCCTTTCCTTTCCTTTCCTTTCCTTTCCTTTCCTTTCCTTTCCTTTCCTTTCCTTTCCTTTCCTCCCTCCCTCTATTTCTTTTTCTTGCATTCCTTCTCTAGCATTTTCTCCAGCCACTTTTAAGATATAATAATAAAGAGTTATAGTCCCACTTAATATTCTACAGGCAGGTTGAGAAGCTGGATGAATATGCTTGTCATTTACTACTGTGTTTTAAAGGATCTTTCCTAAGTGCTTATGTGTAATTTGAACAAGGGTTCAACATCTACATACTATATCCTGGAGAAAAAGCTCACTATCTCTGCAGTAAGGAAAATAATCTTATCACATCCAGCAGTAAAATTCTTCCATAATTAGGTACAATACTCTCAAGTTTATTGTTTCTATAGGAAATAATTCCAAGGCTTCAGAAGCTTCCAAGTGTGAACTTCTATCTGTTAAGCAGAGCACAGGTGAAGCAGTTTCATGGAGTTTGAATGGAGAAATTGAAAATGCAGTGTTAGGTCAGATGTTACTTGCCTACAGAAGGGAGGGGGTTCAGGTTCAGATTTAATAAATGCCCATCTTTGTACACTCAAGTATTTCATAAAACAGCTACCTGACAAATGAGGAATGTTGACTGAGCATAAAAGAGGGGGAAAAAAAAAGAAAAACTGAGAAGTTCCTTTTGGTAAATATATCCACCAGAAAGAAGGAATACCAGTGGCAAGATTCACATATAACATGTGGTGGTCATCTAGTGAGATGCAGAGATATTTTATAGCAACATTGATCACGTATTTATGTCGTGAATCACCTGAATTTCCGCCCATGCACTCGGAATAGCTTTCCCAAGGAGCTGCCTCCCTGTTTTCTTTGAACTCTGACTGGTAAAGTAAAAAATTATAGCTGATTATTGATTTGTTCCTCTGAATTAAAAGTGTGCTGGCATCAGAAATTGTCTGCAAAGAGTAAAGCATTCCTGCCCTGCAAATACTCCCAGCTCCGTTACAGAAAGGAAATCAAATGCAAACTTTTTTCTGAATAGCTTATTGCCTGTGAGACTTTTTATTCGAAGCACTGTTCCCTATTTCCTCCGTATTTGTAATTGTAGTTCCTAATTATTTGGGGTCATTATGTATCTTCCATCTTGCAAAGGTCAAAGATACTAATTCTCTTCATGAATAATTTATTCAACAATTGATTGGGTAATGAGTGAAAGAGCTGCATACATTTTTCACTGGAAAATATTAGACTATCTAGAGATATAGTCATGAAATAAAAATATATGGAAGAAAAAAGTTACAGCAAGTAATTCATTCAGCCATGACTGGATTGTGGGGTTTTTTTTACATGAAGCTCATCTGCAGAGTATGCTTCAAATTCTTAAACTCTAACTCTATGTACATATACCTGTAGTCAAATGGTAAGAAATTGGGTTTTATCTTTATTTGCATATGTAGTTCTTAGGTGAATGAACAGTTTGGAGAAATTCTGATCCCTTTTATCTTTTCCTCAGAAATTCCTTTTATCTTTTCCTCTTTGTTATTGAAGGTTTATTTGTATCAGAAGGCCTCCTAACTCTGCCAGACTGTCACCTTGTTGCGCTAGATCCTGTACACTCATCTGAGAAAAGGCAGCTCTTGTCCAGATGATTGCAGCTGAAATAAGCTGTATAAATAATGAACAGCAGAGGCACGGGGAGCTGCAGTCACCTGCCTGAGTGACACATTCTGCAGCAGAAACCAGGAATCCTATTTTCTTGTCGTTTTACTCCAACAGTTAACACAGCTTGATCAGAAGGGGTTTATTTTTTACATTTAAATATTTTACATTAAGCAATCTTAAACTTTGAATAAGATTTCTTCAAATGCATCTAGATTCCTGTTAAATTCCCATTGGCACACCAAGCTTTTTAGACAAAGTCCTTAATTTCCACTCAATGTTGATAACGCTTCCTAAACGCTTTGTTTGCAAAAGCAGTGAAGAAAACTGATGCACGATTTCAGGCCAGCTTGAGTTACGAATATAAAATATTGAGGGAGCCAAAGAGTAAAGTAAATTCTAAAATAAACTGTACATAGAGTTTGATAATTTAAAAAATCCCTTGGGTTTTGCAAGCGGTGTAGGGAACTGAAAAAATAGAAGCATTTGACAGTGATTTGGTATCTGAATCATTTGTTTAGTACTGCAGAATACAGTCATGCTCCTTTGCGCTTGCTTCATTTATCTCATAGGAATGAGCAGAGCCTGGAACAATGAGAATCTGCCAAACATATTATGACACTACAGCTTGTTATTCTCTTTCTAGACCCAAAGGCAAATCTTTTACAGGGACAATCTGTGCCTGATGCCTGCTGTTGCTGAATGCCGGCAAAAGGGCTGGTACAGAACAAGTGCAGTCTCCTGGAGATGATCATACCCAGAGGAACAATCCCCAGCTCATTTGTCTGACAAGTTCTCTGCTGCCTAACCTAAAAAAGGGGTGATAGAGTCTGAACCTGGGGGGCTAAACGTTTGAAGGTCCAATAGTCGGACCTCAGCGAATTAGAATCCCTTCTGTTTCGTGCTAATCTGTGCTTTTATGGTTAACTGCTGGAATTACATGGGTGTATTTACAACTACAGATAGTTTTGGTTTTAAATTGAATATTTTGAAATGTAAATGTGATTTTTTTTTTCCTTTAAGAATATGAATCCCGTGTTGTTTCCCAAACATAGCAGTTCCATTTCTTTTAATTCTTTATTTGCCCAGTGAATAAATATTTGCTCCTATGTTCACATACCTCTAACAATGCTCTGGGTTTGTGCTATTTCACAATTCCTACAACTGCTATTCCTTTATGCCCTTTTTTCTTCCTTGTATAGCGACCACAATACTTTTAAATACATGTTTATATGATTTTATTTATATACCTCATCGAATATTATTGCAGTTGTCCTCCCATTCCATAGTTTTGTAGCATACAAGTTTAACACCAAAAATACCCTGCAGCTGTAGCGAACATCTTGCCCTTGTCTTCCAGCAATCTGTTAGGTAGTGTTGGGCAACTTATGTTCACACTTTGAGTTTCTTTTCTAGTTGTAAAAGAGGAATAAATTTATTTTCCTTGTGCTGCAGAGTATTTTAAATGAAAGATCTTGATAGGAAAAATAAAAAGCTCTCCACACATCCCTCTTTCCTGAAAAGTACATCATATATTTGTTTTCATCCCAAACTAGTTAAAAATAAAAATATATTTCTGAAAAACATTCATGTGAGGCCATTATCAAATCCATACCAGTGTTCCAACAACTCACTAAAAAGAGGTCAAGTAGGTAACATCAAACTGACTCTAAAGTGATAATTTACATGCTTGGAAAAATTACAATGAAAGGTTGTAGAGAAAACATAAAGATTATGTGTTTGATAAGTATTTCACTTATTGTTGTTATTATTATTATTATTTACTGGTTATAATTGTAACTTTCATTATAAGTCAGTTAAATGACTGTGACAATATCAGGGGGGGTTTTGTGTGTTTACTCAAGATCATTCCAGGCAAAACTGCCAAAACACATCTAAGTGTATCCCTGTGACCACCAGACCAGACCCTAGGGGTTGTTGGTTGGTTGGTTGGTTGGTTTTTTTTAACATTTGAGCTACCCTAGACTTGGTAAGACAGTTTACAAAAGAAAATCACGAGTATTTTTGCAGAGGTGAAATTGTTTGACCTGATAGATATGCACCTCGTTGCCACCATCCTTTGTAACAATAATAATAAATAATAATACTTAGCTCAGCATGTTTGCTGTGCTTTGAGATTGTACTCTAAATAGCATTTTTGACTCACTAATAAAACACAGTTATTGTAGTCAGCTCTGTAGGAGCTGCTGTGATGTGCTGAATACGATTCAAATGTTTAGTGGCAGAGTGTAAGGTGGTGTATATGTGTAGTATGATCTCCAACTATGGGTAATACTCTTACTACAGGTATTAACCAGCCATGCTACACTGAATTCCTAGTAAAGCTGCAAACTCCATACTCAAACTTGGGTTTAAATGTATTCTTGGTTTATTGTAGGTATAATATATAAGTTTTAATACAGAATCATTGAGTTCACAAGAAAACAAACAGTTATAGCTTAAGTTCAATCCTTGGAGACCAAATCCTGTCCACCAGACTGTGTATCCCAGTTTGTATGATACATCTTATGACAAAAGCTGTTGTGTGGTTGATGAGCAAGACTGGTGCTCCAAAGATTCTCAGATTGGGGGGGGTGTGTTTCCTGTGACCAATTGCAGGAGGCTGAAAGACATTGCTTCTTTCAAGAGAATGATAGTTCTAGGTCTGAAATCTTCTCTCCAGTCTGAATTACATCTGTTTCTAGTTGGTTCTCTTAGTCATTGTTCTGATACGTAGACTATAGAGTTTGAGCTAATGCTTTACAAAGTTTATATCATTCTCTTTATATCATATCATACCAATAAACAGCTGCTCGTCCCTGTGCTAAAAAAAGCTTCTGCCAAGTTCACAGCCATGGTAAAACCAAGTTTATTTGGTAACCTAATAGCCACTTGTTATGAAAGGTTATGTCACCCATAAACATCTGCTTCTAATCTGCCTTTGCACTATGATTGTTTAGAAGGTACCATCACTTTTTGTCTTACTGTATGTATCTGCTAGAGCTGTTCAGACTTTATCAAAATCGGTCATATTGCACTGGTTTTGCTGCTAAGAAAATAAAGCTAATTTATAGCATTGACATCAAACACTTAATGAAATAAATCACTATTTTTATTGCCTCGTTTTTGCGACTTGGTTTAGTTTGCCTGTAAGATAATCAATGGTACCAAGTAATATCGTGAAGTTGAGAGTATGTTTGTTATTCTTTAAAGTCTGTGACTCACTAAACTGAAGGCTACATTAAAGCCAAAAGCTTAGTTTTACTAACAGTTGGTTGATATTCTATATCCAAATGATACGCTTTAATGGATATCTCTCCCCCTAAATAGCTGGTAAAACGCTGCGTTGGAAAGCTGGTATTTTTACTGGGAACATTATGTGATGCAAAACTCGGTGTGCTACTTCCCATTGAGTGGGTTTTGCAGGTTGTAGCTGCTATTGGAAGGAATATTCAAATGCTATTGCAAGGAGCATTCAAATGCTTGTTATTATGCAAAGATTTGTGTCAAGACAGTGTATTCCCTGATAATAATGGTGTTGTCGTTGTTGATTTCCTATTAATCTGAAGACAACAACCCTATTTGTAAGTGTGATGTCCAATATACATCTGAATAGCTGGTGGCAGTTAGAGATGACCTTTCTGATGTGTGCATTTCTGAATATGGATTAAGGGGGTCGGTTATTAACGCCATTCAGCTAACAAGCGAGCGGGTTTATAGAATTCATTTTAGTCCCAGAGCACCGACTCCTGCACGGATTAGTTTTAATATGCAAAAATCCATTATTGTTCATCATTTCCACTCAACTGCTGGGAAAAGGATTCTCCATATTGTTCCCATTGCTTATGCTGAAAGATTTGGGCAGTGGCTTAATGGGAATAAGATACTGGAAAGATACTAGCCTAGGTTTCTCCTGTGGTGATTCTGCCTTCAGGTAGTAACTTGCCTTAGATTACCATGGTGAACATCTTCAACAATGTCTTATTTTTCTTCAGAAATTCTCTGTGTGAGCAACTCTTATTCGAATAGAAACATTTCTCTTAACAGAATTCTCTTTCTTTTCATGAGTTGCGATACATATTTTTTTGTCCACCTCTATGTAGATATTTTCTATGAGTTTTTAAATGCCAAAGTCTTTAGGTATTCTCTCAAAAGTTAAAGATCTCTCTCCTACTATTCAGTCACTCAATTCAAAGACCTTATGCTTTCATAGAGCCCAAGAATGTGTTAGACTGGTGGTCTGTGGAACCCTGCACACGCAGGTTTGCCCGCCTCCTGTTTTTCACACTGTAAAGTTTGCATACCGAATGGAAACTAATGTTATGAGGCTCAGAGCTACCACCAAAAATGGAATGTAAATCTCAATATTACAACAGTTTACTTGTGTGCACTAATCTTAGTGGAATCTGCAGCCCTCAGTTAAGGACAAGGAGCAGGAAGAAACGACTTACACAGCTTATCTAACAAATTTCGCTTCCTAATCTCCTTATGTTCCTTCTGTAAACAATGGAGAGAGAAAGAGAGAGGCTCCTTCAGAGGGCAGATCAGTAGAGAAGTTTATACAAATAGGTACCTTGGAGTAGGTCACTCCTTTGCCTGTTAAAATGGGGTTTAGACAAGCCAACTGGTCAGCTTCATCATAAATTAGAGGGGCTAATGAAGGTGACAAGATGAAATGCTGAGGACAAGGCAAGTTACAGTGCTTCAGCTCTTCCAGACAGAATTTAGAGCTCTAAAACCCCACAGGGATATGGTTGTGATGATTAAGAACTTACTTAAACACAAGTCAATGCAACAGCTAGAGGCGATAAAAGGAAAGGATCCTCCATTATATCTTTTCCTCTGCCTTCTTAAGAGCAGAGATATAATCCCACCTTAAAGCTTTTAAACTAAAGGAAGTACGATGGTTCCAACACCATCTTCTTTTGGACCAGGTCCAATTTTAATCTAGCTTACTGAGAGCGCCTGGTGGCATCTGAGAATCATCCTCTCACAGCTAAGTCCCTGCACAAAGGGATCAGGTGAGTTCTTTTATACCCCAAATTCCAGCAAAGATGTCTGGACTGGCACCCTGCTGATAAGGCTTGAGGAATAAAAGTGCAACAAATGAACTTTTACGACCTAGTTTATTAGTGACTACAGTTTAATGTGTAACTGTAAATGGTTGTGTCTCTCTACACAACATCTACACAACAGGAAATTCTGTTTAAACCTAAGACAAGCTTTTTTACCGAGAAGGAGATTGAATGCTAGAGAGATTGTAGAGTCTTCGTCCTTGGAGATGGTCAAAACCCAACTGGACAAGTTGCTGAGCAGTCTGGTCTAGGTGACCTTGCTTAAGCAGGGGGTTTGGGTCGGATGACTTCCAGAGGCCTTTTCCAATCTCAGTGATTCTGTAATTTAGTGAGATGTTTTCAGCTTCCAAAAGAGGGATAGTGTAGCATGATGATTCCTTCAGCTAAGTGTGCCTCAAATGTGTATCAGATCCCTCAAGGCCACCTTGGCATTAAATGAGGTTAAATATGTTCTCATTATCTTTGTGTAATCTTGGCCACGGTGGAAACACACTCTTTCGCTTTAAAGTGAATAGCTGGAATAGGGGGAATGGCAGGTGTTTCCAAGGTAAATGTGCAATCATTCTTTTAGTCACTCAAGAAAAGTTTAATTCAATATATATAAACAAAGCTATAAATAAACTCCTTCATTTTCATTATGGCATAACATTAATGAATACCACTGGAAAGATTGCATGTGTCCAATGACATCTGTAATTGAATTAAACTCCAGAAAATGAGATCACTAAGGGAGAGGCGGGTGAGAAATATACATTTCTGGTTTAACACAGTGTTACCAGTTACAGATGAGTAAGGGATGGGTTATGAATACAGCAGGGATAACAAAAGTAGCAGCAAGCTGTCACTAGGAAAAACATATATAGAAAAGAGTATGACCAAAGATCAAGCAACAAAGGAGAGTGAAATAGAAAGATCAGTGTGACCTGGGGCTGCTGAACTCGCCTGTTTTCAAACACAAAGCAAATCTGAGCATAAGCTCTCTTTGCTGGAAAGAACCCATGCCCACCTTCTACATGAGGTTCTCTAATAAATAGCAAGAAGTGACCTTTAAACTACCTTGACAGATAGCAGCTGACTAGAAAATTACAGTCATTAACAGGATATCTAGAGAGCAGGCTATTGTAAAAAATGATACTAAAAGGCAGATGTTAACAATTTGCAACCCCAAAAGACAGCTACAATAAAACCCTACATTTCTAGTGTTCTGAAAAATTGCTGGTGTGATTCAACATACACAAAAATAAAAGGTGCGTGTATTTTATTTATTTTTTTTTCCCCTACTCTCTGGAGCCAAGCTTTATGTGGACAAAGTGTAGAAAATATTCTGATTATTCAAAGAAAAATCTGTTATAAAAATGTAGTTATTTTCATTTACTGAAAATGAAGGTTGTAAATTAAATCGCTGTAGTCTCGTCCAGTCCAGGTATTTCTATTAGTTGAAAAACCCATTAGGATTAGATATTTAATAACCTCATTTGAAAACCAATTAAAAAATAAATAAATCTAGAAACAAGGCCTTTTGAATTTCTCTCTTTCTAGACGGTAGTTGACCCACAGAACAAAACCATTTCATTTAAGCATTTCCTTCTGAATTTCTGTAGCAATACAAACATAATTTTCTTTACTAGTGAACATAGTCGAAGTTAAACTGTGGAGGTTTCTGCACTGTGCATAAACTCAGGGGGATGATATCTGCATATATTTATAGGAGTCTGTTTATTGTCCAGAAAAATAATTTGGAGTTGTTCAGGTTGTTGTGGGTTTTTCTTAATATTAATTGTTGTCACTTGATGGAGCACCTGGAAATGCAAACCTAAACAACACTGAAACATGTAATGCTAAAATATATTAAGATAATAATAATATAATAATCTTGTTGGTCGTTGCAAGCTCATGTCAAAATTATCAACAGTGACAGAGAGGTGCAAATGGAGCAGAAAGTTTCAGAAGGCTGATGAATTTCTTCGGGATCCATGGTCAGCAAGAATCACAGCATGGGATAGGACCATGTAGCTTCCTTTACATGCCACCATATTGTGACTGATTTGCACTGTTTTGGCACTTTCCTGCCAAAAAAAATAATAAAAATTTGGAAAAAATTCAGCGAAGCACCAAGAAAGAGGAAATAAGAGTGACATGTGGGAAGGAAAGCTGACTGGAATGAATAATGGAAAATTATGCTTTAAAAAAATCACAAAGTCTAGCTGTAGAATGTAGGATATGGAATAGTATCTTCCCAGAAAAGTGATGGAAGCCCTAAATTAAGCTTAGACAAGTGTATTTCAGTGAGAAAGAAAATCTGCATGTGCAGAGAATGTTTCTGCTGTTCCTATGACTCTATTCATTAGTTTTGTTTCTTAAGTTAGTGAAAATAAGCATCCCAAGTCACAGCTCCTCTTTGAATGTAGAACTCTGTAAACACACTTGTATTATGATTTGTAATATGAAGGGCTTTGTTCGAGTCATAAAATTTGCTTTGTTAAAAAGTTTATTTTCCTATAAACCAAGGCCGTATTTTTTCTTTCTTCCTCATTTGAGGCATCCCACTGTCTGCAAATATCCTTGAGTAGAGGCCTCTGCTCTTCTCCAGATGTTTCAGGAATGTAGTCATTCTCTCTCTTCTTTTTTTTGGGTTGGGTTTTTTGGGGGTTTTTTTTGGTTTTTTTGTTTTTTCTAAATCACTAATTGCTCTGTCTTTTAAGGTGGATGGTTAAAAGTTAAGTGCCTGGGAGAATGTGACTGTGAGGCCATGTTAAATTAAGGCCAGCAAGGGGCACAAGTGGGGACCATAACTCATGTATGTTTCTGATCACTGACCCTGAACTTGCCTTACAGTCTTTCACATAAATTATGACAGACTGAAAAGAATTACAATGAAATATTGTTTCAGGGAGTGGCAGGCCTCCTCTCCTGTCTTAGCAGAGACCCTTAGAAGCAGAATGTGTTGCCTTTGGACCCTCTTATTCTTCAAATACAAAGTTTTGAAGCATTTCAATTTTGGGCTCCCATCCCATTTATCTCCTCATTGCTCTTGAAGAGTTTCTGAAGCTTCCTCTTTTTTCTAATACTGGATCAAGCAAGCTGCAATTTACTGCTTCACTTACTACTTTGTCCCTGTCTTTAATAAAGCACGTGTTGACTAGATACTTGTCAAGACTTGATTTGCTTGGTTGGTGGACTTGAGGTTTCTTTAACCTCGGCATCCTAAAAAGTTTTTCTCCAAAAGCTAAGGTGACACCTTTGGTAGGGAGCCATGGAAGGTTCTCCCTGACTCTGCTATCACAGAAGTTTTGTTTATAATGATGTGTTTATGCAAAGATAATCTGTTTATTATACTCCTAGCAATGTCTGCTAACTACTGGATCATTAGATCAAGTATCGATACTGACCGAGATTAAAATAACAGACAGAAAATGTAAATGCAGTAATTTCTTCATGGAGACTACAGAGAAAACTTAGTGAAAGGATATAAAGAATAAAAGTGAGAATCTGTTGGTTTCACACTAATTTACACTCTATTTCTGATCGCTGCACAGACTGAGTGTTGGTATTAACTTCTTGGGCAGAATAATTTGCTGTCAGTTCCTGTTTTCACTACCACTAGTCAGCCTCTTTTAATGAAGGTGAAATTTTGCCAACTTTATTTCAGGCAACTTCCTGCCTTTCAATCAAAACCAGGCTTACAGTTCTGCATGAGCAAAAAGGGGAAAATATTGTACCCCTTTATTATCCACTGAGACCTATTAGGAGGCAGTAGCTGACACAGCCTCCTTCTCCTGACTGTCTCTAAAGCTGGGGAAAAAAATCTTGATGTTTTTCTGAGCAACAATCGGGCAAGACAGTGAGGATGGATTGAAGCAGCTAGTTCTTTTTTTTTTCTTTTTGAGGAGTGTAGTTCTGAAGTGTTTCAATTGTTGGGGGGTTTTTTCTATTCTTAATATTATTTTCAACACTACATTATAATTCATTTTGAATAGCAATTCATTCTGAGTCCTACATATACTTTAGACATTAAAAAAAACCCCCAAAACAAACCAGGAAGGAACTTTTTCAATATTTTGTTTTTCTTCCTTCTTTTTTCCTTCCTTCCTTTTCTTTTTTCTTTCCCAAAATATTTTAAACTGGAGACTCACTGAAACTGGCCATGTAACAGGTTCTGTTTAAGAAGTAGTTATTTTTTGGGGAAAAAAGTGTTTTCTACCCTACAAGCAAAGTTTTTGTCAATTTTGTGTGCTTTTGATTCACTGTTGAATTGCTTCTATACTTTAAAATAAACAGCAGGTTTAAGAGAATATGACATTGTATACATAACAAATAAATATAGTTCAAAAACATAGAGATTGTGTAAACTACTCCTAAGACATTCCTCAAAAGGCCCCTTTACTCAGTGCTTCCAGGGCATATGGATAAGAGCCTTTAGGGAGCCTGAGAGCTACTTCAAACCAGTGATTGACTCATATTTATGTCAGCAATTCTCAGCCTGTAGGTCTGTCAATTGACTTTTCATGTTTGAAAGTGTAAATGATAATCTGTAACTAAACAGGAAAGCTGGCAGTAGGTTCCAACCGATTTCGGTTACTTGTGTAATTTTGTTGGGTGGGGGGAGTTGTTTTGCTTTTCATCTTTTCTTGGTCCTGATTTAAGCGTGATTGAAGGTCAGTAGAAAAACGTCTAGGTGACTTAGAGCACGACTTGCATCTGAAAGCCAATGGTTCCTGTCCTCCTAAATGAGTTACATGTGTCTGGGAACCCCACTGTTTTCTACAGTCTAACTGCACTATGAGTTAAATGTGACCTTAGTTCCAAAGATAGATTTCATGGTGTGAATTAATTCTACAGTCTTGTTTTGTCTGTAGCTGGACTAGACAGGCTGGTAGAATGGCACTGGGAGGTGTGAGTGTACTTTTTTGTATAGATTTATACCATTTCTATTCCCATAGCAACTGTGCAGCCCTCATTCGTATTAATCAGCTCTTGTTTTAGAAGGTCTATGGCAATTTGAATGATAACAGATAAAACACAAATTAACTTGTTGTTGCCTTGGCTCATTATTTGTCCATTTCTCTAAAGAGACCTTTACGTTTTTATCTGACCTGTCATGGTGCTAAAGAAGCTTTCTGTGAACATAAGTTCACAATCATGTTATTTAGGAGGGGTTTTTTTGTCTCAAGTACTTTGGGGGGAAATTGTCAAAGGAAAAATTGGTATTAAAAAAAAAAAGCCAGTTTCTCTTACCTTCCTATTCATTTTTTTTTTCCACTAGCCTGTTTTCAATTGCTACACCAATTTTACCAGACCTGAATTGTCTGAATTAGGTATAGGGACAGAAGCTAAAAACAGACACCCAAAAAGAAACAAGTCTGAGGGTACTCAGTGATGTGGTGAAACTGTGCAGACAGCGAGTAATAGAGCATCTACCAAATCCTTCCATTTGATTCTTACATATAGAGAAGTCAAAGGGCAAGTTTTCTACTAGAATGTGTTGAATCAATTAACATTTATGATGAAAACCAGGCAGGCAGGCCACTTGGTCACCTTCCAGCCATTTACAGTGGGCAAACTGCCCAGGCCAGCTGGCCATGTGCTGAGCGCTTTGATCCTGCAATGGAAGACTCCACAGGTTTCCCATCCCAAATGCCTCTGCTTTCAGCTTTGTGTCTGTGGTTTTTTCTGGCCTGATAACTGATATTCTTCCTGGTCACTTGGAATGTGCTGAATAATGGATTGTAAAACTCTACGTAAGCATATAAAATTATCTGATGAGATCCCTCCTTGCGGTGCTGGGTCCACCTCTGGAGTCCTCAGCACAGCAGAGACAGGGACCTGTTGGAGCAGGGCCAGAGGAGCCCCAGCAATGCTGGGAGGGC
>JANHGN010022496.1:128441-147144 GCA_024605025.1 Megaceryle maxima | reverse complement strand
GGGGGGGTTCAGCCTGGAGAGGAGAAGGCTCCGGGGAGACCTTCTGGGGGCCTTTCAGGACTTGAAGGGGCCTGTCAGAAAGATGGGGACAGACTTTCGAGCAGGGCCTGTTGGGATGGGACAAGGGCTAATGGAGCATCCACAGCTTCCCTGGGCAACCTGTTCCAGTGTCTCACCACCCTCAGAGTGAAGAATTTCCTTCATATTTCCAATCTAAATCTTCCTTCTTCCAGTTTCAAACCCTTACCCTTCATCACGACAGGCCTCTGCAGAAAGTACCTCCCCAGCTTTCTTGTAGGTGCCCTACAGATGCTGTTAGGCCACAAGAAGCCTTCTCTTCTCCAGGCTGAACAACCCCAACACTCTCAGCCTGTCATGAAAGGGTATTATTTAAATGAAATAAATTATAACTTGCTGCAAGGACATAAAGCTGAATTCCACATCCATGCCAGAGCAGGAAGGTATGAAAGCACTGAAGATTTACGACATGGCTCTTGGTGCTATGCAGTTGTAAATTTACTGTAGACTTACGTGTTTGAGTGCTTGCTGATCCACAAATATCTTCCATTTGGATTTTGGTCATAAATGGAGGGTTTTAAAAATCCAGGGTCTGCAGGGAAGCCAGAAAATGATAGAGCCAGAGCCTTAAATGATGTCAAGGGGATCTTGGAACGTTAGACCTGTCTTAATTCCAGGGGCTGTGCTAAAACCTTAAAAGATGCACAACTTGCAAATTTAGCAGCATCTATTGCAGCAGTGCACGTCCATTCTTGTCTTAAACTCACAGTGGGTTTAGCAAGCTGGTCCATGCTCTGAGTTCTTCAGCACAAAGGTAGTTAGGCTTTTTTTATATATAGCAAAAATAGCAAACTTTAAAATGAGTCAAGTAAATTGTTCATTCCAACTGCAGCAACAGAATTGCTGTCTCTGGGTGAGCAAGGGCTAATCTGCTGCTCATACTGAAAAGCAAAAACTCCTTCCAGAACCATGAATCGACCCCTACCTATACCCCAAATTGAACATTTTTTTTTTTCCTGGACATTGGCAATGATGAAATTTCATTGGGTGTTGATTTTAACACTCTCAAAGCAACATTTTTCCAGGTTACTGGCTGATGCTCACCATCCAGGGAAGGCACTACGCCACTTTAAATAAATCGTCTGACCTCTCTGCACTTCAATTCATTAAAACTAATAAAATATTTTATTTCTCACTGCAACCTTGTGCCAGAGATCAAGGGTCTTAATTCAGGTTTGTAGACTGCCTGCAAAAGAAGTATGATATAGATAGCAATAATTATTGTTAGAGATTAAATTTGCTAAATGACCATACTTAAAAAGGACAGAAGACGACTGCATTTTGAATTAAGTGAGACAAATCTGTTCTTAAACTCATAAGCTGCTCAAAGTTGCCTGTATTCCTAAGTATTTGATCGAATGCCTAAGAGAAGCAGGAAATGACACTGTTTACCAAATAGTCCAGAAGTTTCCATAGTATACAAAAATAAGTGATTTCTCAGCTCACCATTTACTCCTCCTGACAAAAAGCCACTGGGTTATCAGGTCACTGCCATGGGTGAGTCTTCTGTCATCCTTCTCCTGGCTACTTTTATTTTCCTATGTAGTGCTGCTTATCTTAGGTTTTTACAAATTGATAATGTTCAGCTTTTATGGAAAGAAATCTCTAACTAAATAAGGCATGAAAATAAATACTTAGAAGAAACTAAATACTGTCTACTTGATCAGAGTTCTGGTTAAATGCAACGACCTCAGAGAATCTATCTGTGCAAAGGTCTTGTCCACAAAAGAAAGAATTTTTAAAATCCATGCCATCATAAAATGGCTAATTCCATATAACTGAACCTTAAACCTTTCCTAATCTAGATGTACCCTCTGAACAAAAAGTGGTGCAACTTAAGATGCCATTCTGGGCTAGGACTCAGGGGACTTAAATTTTTGCTATCCAGAAGCTTTCTGGGAATTTCTGAGCAGGAGGAGTTATTCTGTCTAGAATCTTTCTAGGTATTTGTGATTTCTAAGAATTTCTCTCTGTTTTCTAGGAATACTCTCTAGGGTTTTTCTAGGTATTTCCCAATCCTTTTCAGGATTTTCTCATGCCAGAGAAATTCACCTTGCTTTCTTTGAATTTCCAAATACTTTTGAGTAATTTTTCTGCCCATAGACTTTCTAAAAATTTCCTATCACTTTCTAGCCATTCCAAATTTGAGAGCATTTCTACCAGTCTTTGAATGGTTTTGAGGAAGTTCCCTGTGCTTTCTGGAATTTCATTAATCTGGAGATTTTGCCGGACATTCATTGAGCTTTTTAGGAATTTCAGAAATTTCCTTCTGAGGAATTTCCCACTGCATCTAAGGATTTTAAAACTGCTTTCAAGGATTTTTTTTTTCTGTTCAGAACCATTCTTAGAGTTCCGTAGTGCTAAGATTTTTTTCTAAATTGTATTTTCATTTCTGTGTTCTTCAAGAATCTCTTGATCTAGGCCCTTTGTAAGGAAATCCCAGTGGTTTCTAGGTACCTGCCCTTCATGTGCCTTTCCAGGAATTCTTCTGTTTAGACTCCTAGGAATTTTGCAATCTAGAACCATTCTAGGAGTTGCAGTGTAAGGGCATAAGGAACTGAAAAATTGTCTGCACAGTTATATTTACAATATAATATGTGGCTGGGTAGAAAGAGCCAAGCTTTATTAAAAAAAAAAAGTGAATTACAATAACTTAGAGTAGAAATTTAGGTCATGGATCTTTTTACCTGCAGTAGTTATAAAATGTACCTGCCAAAGACATACTGCTTGAAGGCCAATTTTGGTATCAGAATGATTAAATTAATACCTCAGCACAACAGGGCCATATGATGCCAGACTTTGTGGCAGTGCAGGATGATTTATAGCTGACTCGATTTTAATGATCAGACTCGGGATCACTGTTCTTGAATAAAGTTCATGTCTGCCATGGCAGAGAGACCTACAGCCATTTAATTCTCCTGCTGGCTGTAAATTAATTCAGTAGGTTGTATATAAATAAAATAACACTAATTTATTTCCTGGTTATTTGTTATCTTGTTCAATTACCATATCATGCTCCTGTCACATATATTTTAGGACATATTAAGGAAGAAGTTATTTCACCACCTTTCCTCATCCTTTGTCTTGTGCCCATAGAGACTTTCTGGATTTATAGACAGAGGCATAAACTTTGTCAGGTAATAGTCTACCTCCTTAAGCCAAACACCATTCCTTTCAAAACTTAGCAGATATAATTCCTTGCAAAGCCTATTTTGCCTTTCCAGAGCGTTCTTTACCTGCAGAATCTCTGAAGGGCTTTATAAATGATGGCTTTGGGAATCCAAAGACCTGAACATCTCTGGAAAATCACCCCACGCTTCCACTTTCAGTGGAAACAGTGAAGCAGTTTTTGACTTAATTGTACATACAGAGATTAGGGAAAGGGTTGAGCGGTGATTCTGCCTGTCTTAGATGGGTTTATTCCCAGTCCAATTGGTGAGTGTTTGGCACCAACCACCACTCTTTTTGGTATGTAACATATTGATTTGTCTCCATTTGAACAGGTCAGATCAACAGCCAAGGTCTTTCAGTTTCAGCACTTTTGTCCCGGTCAGCTAATAATAATCACCATCGTATATTCCTCTAAAATATCCTTTTAGAAAGAAAATAAAATCATGATATTTACTTGAAACTGAAAAGACTTTAAAGCAGCAGTCCCTTAAAATACAAAAGTTAGGACTTGTCTGAGATTTCATGGGTTCTGTAATAATGCAGCTGTTTTCCTCAGGGTGTTCTCACAAATTCATAAAAAAATTCTATTTGTTATGAGCATTCTGAAACCCCAAGGAAAGCAGCTGTGTTTTTGACAAACTGGGCCACATTTTCAACACCTCTAGCAAAAGAGACATTTATAGAGGAATTCTATGCCTTATATATCTGTGAGCAATGTAGTTTTTTAACAGTAACAACATATATCGCTCTTAGCAGAAGTTTACGCAGCCAAACTGAACACTGAGTTGAGACACAATATGAAATTAAAAACCTGACCTCCAGCAGAAGACTTGCCCTAAACTTAAAATATGCCACCCAGAGTGAACTTACAGACCACGAGGGAAATCACTGAATGATACAGACATGTTAGATGTGAACTTTTCCGAAGTTTTTTTAGCCTTTTTCCTTTTTTTCTTTGCTTTTTAATGTGTTCCTGAAACCATGCAATGTAAAGAATGAGTGACGTTAGTAGGGGATCTTGGGGAACCTGCTTACTAGAGTATTAATGAAATAGAAAGACAAGATAGGAACTTTCTTGCTTCTTGAGTAACCCATTCCTGCAAGGGTTTCTTTTCTTATTTTTATCTGTCAGTCCAAAAGTGATTATAGACTCAAATTATATCCTTTTTGCTGCTTTCAGTTCTGCACAACTTTCTTAGATGTTTTAGTCTATACATATTTTTTATACCATACCATTTTTTTCTGCATCTGCTCAACCATATTCAGTCCTTCCTGGGTTTTGAAACTTTTTATTTCTTTCCTTTAGTATGATGTGCTTTACAGACCCACTCTTATATGCACTAAAACCATCTTTCTAGGGTGTTTTTCAACAGTGTATGTTTTATCACAGCAATTTCCCTATGATTTATTAAAGCTTAATTTTTCAGTTTTGAAATCAAGTTCCCCACTAAGAAAACCCAGATGAAGTGTCTATAATTCACTGACTTTCCTCAGTCTACTGTCCCACTCCAAATTCTGATATTCACATGGAATTTACCCGGATAAACCTTTTGTCATCTCCTCTGGAAATGTCTTTACCTCTGGCTGTTGCTAAATTTTCCAACTGAGCTGTGGCTAATCCATGTCATCTTTTTAATGCCTCATTCTTTGATCCTAGTCCTTCAAGAAATGCTTTCTCCTTGTCCCCTTCTTTGATCTTTATCTCTTTTTTTTGTACTCAGCTTTCTGAGTTACATCTGAGTTACATCTCCTTTTTGCTCTCCTTCACCTTGCACTTGCCACTCCATTCCAGGGCTTCATCCATCAACTATACGCATCACCTACCTTTTATTTTGGCCTTTCAGGACAGCACTTTGATCCCAGTGTAGAGGCTGCTTAATTTCATTTCGTAGTCCATTCTTCTTTTCTCAGAGATGTCTAGTTCTCAATGCAACTGAATTGTATTCTTCTCTGATACCTGGCTCTTCTGTTTTCACTTTTTGGGTTGCTCTTAGCCTCGGTGCCAGCACAAGCCTAGATTCCATCCTCACACTCCTGATTGAAAGAATTAAGTGAACCATAATCTGATTTCTCTCATCAGATGATAAATAAGTCCACTTCCATTGCATTTGTTTAAAAGACAAGATTGCTATCACTAAATCATTCCCTAAGCAGAAATTTGGGTGACTTTACCCATTTTAGTTTTCACTGTAAGAACAGTGCTTCAAAAAATTGTAATGCTTGTAGAATTAAAATTTCTTTTCTTTCTGTTAGGTTCCGTGATTCCTGAAGTTAGAATAAATACACAAAGATGAAAAAATAAGGCTTTTTTAACTTCATGAAGGAATATAAGTGATAGATGGGTGATCCACTGAGAGTTAAAATTTTACTAGCTGTCTGCCAGTGAGAAGAACGATAGAAGGTGGCACAAGGGGTCTGCCACTTCCCATTCTAAGCACAGGTCAGATGTCTGTAACTGTTAACTGTGTGTAAATTGACATTTTTAGAGGTGTTTTGTCTATGTCAGGTGAATGCCAAAGAGCATTGGCATTGTTCTATCTTCATCCTTCCACGTGATAATGATTACAAGACATTATGGACCTGTTATCAGAAAGAACATCCTCTGAGAAGTTAAATCTGAACCATACACACTTTGGAACACCATTCTTTTGTTTGTTTGTTTGTTTTTATTGACAGATGTGTGGATATCAATGGCTAGACGTATGAGAGAGACCTGAGCTGGTCTAAACTGGTGCATCTCTGCTGAAGTCAGTTGATGTACGGTAACATAAAACATCCTAAAGTCTGGTCCAGTAAACATACTCCTGGCTTATGAATCAATTCTATGAAAGAGCAATTAAAATGATGCTTTCTCTTAATCAGCCTCCACTGATTCAGCAGGAATTAAAAGAATGAGAAGAGAATGTATTTCTTAAATGTGCATTTGTAAATAGAGTCAAATGCTCTGAAATTTGGAAATTCAGTGAACGTCCTAATAAGCTGTTTAATAACCTAAGTTTCACCAATTTATATTTGCTTACTATTACATTGAGTTCTTTAGTAGGGGAAGAGCAGGAATATTAAAACTTGAGGGTCAGATACAGTAATTTAGTGCACTGTAGGAATGGCTTCATGCAAAGTATGCTATTAATTAGCAGAGAGACTCCTGTTAACTTGGCTAAGATTTGGATCACGCTTGAAAGTGTGTTGAAGATTGCACAGCAGAAAAGACTTGCAAGTAAAATCAAGGTAGTCTTGTTCAGTATGGTGAATGTGCTTGCAGGTTACTCCTGTTAGTCTTGCCAGTAGTTAGACTTCAAAATTAGTTTAATTCCTTTAATGTTGTACAATATGGATTTACAACTTCTCAGCTACAACCAATGACAGATTGGTATTTTAGTATTTGTCTATGCCAGGAATCTCTCCAGGAGGTAGAGATAGTAGTAAATGGTAAGATAATAAATGAAAAGGAAGACTGGGGAAAAAAAAAAAAAAGAAGTGTTTATGGAAAGCTACACCCTTATGGGGGAGAATGATGACAGTGTTCTTTGCTTATTGAAAGTGAACTGTGTTCCTTGATGAAGGTTTTTTGGTTTGGGTTGGTCTTTATTTTTCCTTTTTTGTTAAATTAACCGTGTTATTCAAATTTTGGAATGCCTGCCATTCTCTTCTATCCACCTCCAGCTGTTTCAGTGTCAAATAGGGAACCATCTGTTCCTTAGGAAGCAGTCTAGACTCAGAATATTTCACTAGTAAAAGCCACCAATAAAGCTCCCCTAAACAGTGTCAACTGCCACGATTACACTGGCCGAGGAGCTCTTCCATAAGACCAACTCAATAATTTAAAATATCCCTTCATTAAAAAACAGTTTATTTTTAATGGGAAGCACTTAAACAGTGCTTTAGTGGGTAGTGAAAAGTGAGTGGAATCTTTAGGTGCTTGTCAGAGACATGTATTTCACTTAAAATGCATATAATATGCTCTGATGCTTACAGTGATGTAGGTATATGCTTTATTACATCATTCAGCAGATTTTACAGTACTAAAAAAGGGTGCAAGATGACCTATAGCAGATTTCTCTTCTAAATGAAATATCAGACAGTTAAACAGTGAGGATGACAAGGGGAGGGAAAGAAATTAGTGTTAACATTATCTGTTGAATCTGTGCTGTGAATTGACTTGAGTGCAAGAAAAGACAGGAGGTGATCAAGAAAGACAAAACTATTTCATACTGTGTCTGTGCAGGAAGGCAGAATTCAGCTTCCTAACTTTTCCTAGGTCATTTCATATCCTTAATAAGGATTTTCTAACATGTTAAAGCATCACAGATTTTACAGAGGTACTGATCTTGGTGTTTGCAATCATGTTATGATGCCAGGCACCATAGATATTTCGTACTGACATTATCTCTGTGATCTCTTGAGGCAAATGTATCACAGTGTAAAAGCACTTTGATTTATGACCCCCATGATTTCTCACTGACTAGAAAATTAATCAGGAAAAGCTTGCAAGGCTGAGGATTCTGTTGGTAGAAATCAGGGATTTATGGGTTGTGTCTGCCCTCAGATATCAAGAAAGTTTTGATTGGGAAGTCGGGTGATGGATCAGCCTTCAGTGAATGCCAGAAGTCACTTAAAAAGCCAAAGCCTTTTCATCTTGATGCTTAGATGTATGTTATGTATAGGGCCATGATTGTACCTCTGCACTTAGAACTGGTACACTGTGAATACTGGATTCAGTTTTGGACCCCTTTGGACTTGATGATCTTAAAGACCTCTTCCAAACCAAAATGATTCTATGATTCTGTCTAACCCGTATGTAGTCCTACTCATCTTCAGTATTGTCCTTTCTCTTGGAGTTACTGCCTTGTTAACAAGGCACATTTGGTAAAAAAACAGAGGAATGTACTGTGTGTGTACACTATTTGTGTGTCACAAAGCTTGGAACAAGTGCCAAAAAGAAAACAATAATAATAATATCTCCTTGTTTTGCAGAACATGTGCTCCAGCAGTGTGAGTGAACATATGGACAGGATGCCTCCTAAAAACATTCACCTACAAGTAAGAGATGGTGCTTGCTTCTGATTTTAGAAATACTCTTTAGGAAAGTTGCTCAGAGAAATGTAGTTGACATTTGGTCTTTCTGAGCTGCTTAACTCCTGTCCTAATGAACGTGTTGTTTCACAGTGCAGCTGAAAAGTGCAGTCCTTTTGTGGTATAAAAGCATTCATAATATCTTGATGATCATCATAATGATATATGATAGGATGGTTGTGCTTTTTGAGGAACACATGTAGAGAATGTGCATCGATGTGTGCATGCATATTTGTAGGACAGGTGACTGAGGAATAGCTAATTTGCTCTTAGTAATATTTGCCAAAACTGTAAAATTGCCTTGAAAGGATAATCATTTTTTGTATTCCTCTTTGAAATCCATAACACTGATGTTTCAAGGACAGTGTAAATAATTCAAAGCGAATTCCAGCACTCAGATTTAGGATTATACTCATGCTTTTCACAATAATTAAACATGCAAACTTATCATGTTTTGTTTATGGAATAAATTTTTAATAGACATTAAATACAATCTGTTTCATCTCAGTAAATATATACCGCTTTAAAACATTAATTTCCACTTTGTTTGTACCAATACCTTTCATTATTTAATAGACCAGTTTCTGTGTGTGAAAGAGTTGAAGTCAGGCAGTGAGCAATTTCTACCTCAGATTTACAGCACTGTACAGTATGGGGCAGCACCTCTCTTTTCAGACTTCAGAGGGTAAAAAGTTTTCTTGATTTACATATTGATCAGTTAAATGGACTTTGGTAAAATAAATTCTCTAACATTCTCCAGGAGAAACTGACAGTATTAAGTTAAATACCTGTAGTCACCAAAGTTGTGCTATACCAGCTATGAATTAAATAATGAACTTTTTCCATTTAAACGTTCATTTTAATTAAACAATTGGTTTTTCCTTCAAATAAATCAGTTACATAGTCCAGCAATATTCTTAAGACTAGTTTATAAATATTCATGCAGAAAAAACCCAACATTTCATTTGCATGCTGCAGTTTTGGCAGAGACCTCACATTAAAACTGTACCTTTGTGACTCTCTTAGTTCCAGCTCTATCTTGTAAACCTTTGGCCACTGCTATAGATATGCTCATCCCCACAAAATCATACCAAAAGGTAATAGAAAAATTACATGATTTAGAGATGGAATGATGTCCTGTTCTGGTTTAGATCTGGAAAACCTCATTTTTTTATCATCAGTTTAGGACATCCCACTGTGGTAGTGTCCAGAAGACGGCATGTGGCAATTAGTGGAGCCACCTCTACAAAATGAACTGATCGTTTTCAAATGGTTTGTAATGAGCATTTTCTCCATGTGACAATATAAGACATCAGCCTGGGTACTGAGTGTGATGATTTAAGCTATTTTTTCTGTTGGACAAGTAGTTTCTCCTCAAGTGTGGGTGAGCTTTCAAATGCCACTAGGTTGTACTGGGGAATTTAGTAGCATCGTATCAACAGCTTTCACATATTTAACTAGTACTAAATATATCACTCTTCTCCTCTTCAAATGACTATAATGAATTACTCAAATTAGGTTTTAGATACTTTAATTCGTGATGTGTCCCTTCTAATATTATGTCCACCCGATAGATATGTAGGAATTGCATGGGACATACCATTTCCAACTCCAGATTAACAGTAAACACAGAGTTTTTGTTCCTTTTCCAGGAGAAAATGCTTAAATCGGTGAGATTCATATCAGGTATCTTATTTGATCCCTTCAGCTCTATATTCAAATGTCTATTGGTTAAATTATGTTATTCTTTCCTTAAGATGTCTTCTACATTTACTTAAAAAGATCTCCAATAGAAGAGTTTTACAAGGAACGTTTTAAAAGTTCTTAAGGCTTCCCAAGGGGGACGATGAACAAAAGTAGGGTGTGGAAACTGGACAAGTTAAAAAGAAAACTTAGAACAGCTTCTGCAGGTGGAAAAGCTGCTGCTGAGCTCCAGGAAGTCTTAACAGTTTCATAACACCTTTTTTCTGTAATCACTATCTGACCAATTACTGCATCATAATCTTTACCAATTTATCTGATACTTCCTAGAAAATCTAGTTTAGGTATTGTAAATCCTTCATTCATTTAAAGGTCAGGAAGAGGATTATAAAGATCAGGGATTTCAGAGTGGTTTCTGAGAGCAAAAATTTTCAGTGCTACCAATATTTTGTCATAGCTTAAAAGAAGAGAGAGAAAAATGGGCAGTCTTCTATTTATAGTAAAACATTCACTTTCCTAAGTCCAAACCTGGAAAGACTAATTAGTTTTTAAAATGCAAAATCTGAGAAAGATAATTGTGTCTTATTAGTCAGACTTGGATTTATTTATTTTTTTTAGTCTTCCATGTAGTATTTCTGTAATAATCAGGACTATTTTATTAGATTGTTTTTGTCTTACAGGAAGAATAGATTTATTAAAACAACAGTAACTTTCTGAGTGTTTATGAGGACATGTATATATTCCTACATCAGTTCTAGAAAGTTCTGAAATGTTACTTTAAAGACCAGTGGCTATGAAATAAGGCTTTAATGCTAGTTCTACAAAGGCTTGGCATATGTGCCTTGCAACATGTTTTTCTGCTTAGTGGTCTAAATAATGTTATATTAGGAAGGAAGGATGGAAGAAAAAGGCTTAAGGGAAAGTCAGGACAATTGGCAATAGAAATAGACTTTCAGGATATTTACAATATATTCACAAAACTCTGTTTAGAACAGAACTGCCTTGCACTAATACATCAAATTCAGGTGACAACTGTAAATACTTGTGGTGGGTTGACCCTGGCTAGATGCCAGGTACCCACCGAAGCCTCTCTAGAGTGCTCAGGCTGGCATGATTGACTACACTAAACATTGTATTTTCTCACAATTGTAACCTTTTATTCTGCATTCATATCAGAGGCTGTGATTTCTGGTGTGTGGTGAAACACATCAAAATACTCATATAAAGCTCACCAAAAGAATATGAAAGAGTGAGCAGGTTTTGAGAATCCTTGCAAAACCCATCAAAATATTGATGGTTTATAGACCATCTATGTTTCTATAATTAAACTGGATTCTTTAGGAGGAGAAATAAATACTAAGTTAAGCAAATCTTAAATTGACTTTACGGCATCACTTATGGACCAGATAGAAAGAGGTATTGTGCTGGGAAAAAGAAAAAACATCCTGAAGCTGGGAAGAGATGCTGGGGAAAAAGGACTTGTAGCAGGAGCAAGTGTAAGAGGGCTGGATCAGTCCTCCCAACTCCCATGCTCCAACCCCAGCCCACCAGCAGCCTTTATCTAACAATCTGAGACACTCATGCCTCCTCTGAGACTTTCTTGAGCCTTTTATGTATTAGACAGAGTAACAAACATAAGCATTTAGAGAAATATTTTACCAACTTCTGCTACCTCAGCAGTTTCTACCACCCTTGTTAGCGTTGTATCTTCTAGTAGTTTGACCTTTAGGCCTAAGCATCTGCTGGCATGAACTAATACAAGAAGAAATGTAATTGTATAAGCAGTATATTTATTTTCAGAGGCACACGGGTGCACACAGCCATAAAACCTGAAGGAGACTACTATCTGGTTCAGGTTTTTTATATGTTCTACCATTAGGGTAAGACCAAAAAGATATATGCACTTCATAATGAAGAATTTTTCTGGCAGAATTAGCTTTTCACTTGTACAAACAGCTTTTCCCTTGCTCTAAAATCTCCATTAAGTGGTGACATTTTTCATGTTATTACCAAAATATCTCCATCTAGATAGGAATTTCTTGTTTCTCTTTGGTTTTTGCTTTTCTCCTGCCTGTCTCTCTTTCACTTCGCTGCTCCCTTCAACTGCCTAAAGAGTTTCACAGCGTGCAGGAGTTTACAAGTGCAGATGTAGCAAAGTGATTCAGCAACTGTCCTCTGCCTTCTCAAACCGCTCCCCCTCCTCATCATTGCTGTATCTGGAGAAAAATATTTTGACAAGAGTTTGTTTATGAGTGGTATCTCTCCAGTATCAACAGAAAAACAAACAGGACTTAAAGAAATAGTAGCATGGAATACTTAATGTATCTCTTCCATAAATAATTTCTCTTCTTCCTTAAAGAAAATATCCATCTGAAACCGCAAAAGCCTCACAAGGACAGAGTCACTCTTTGAACTCCTCTGTAAGTAAATATGCTAGTAAAGGGATTGCATTTTTACTGTTTCCAGGGTTTATTTTATGGTACCAAAGATGAAATCCTACGCAAGTAGAACGTGGGTGATTTGTGCTCCCTGTTGTGTGGGAGTAGTTCACTGGTTGTGATGCACCAAGCAGCCTGTGGTTTCAGTAGTCACAGCCAGGTGGTAAAAACCACTACTCTCAAAAAGATATATATGTAAATTAAAAGGATTTGTGCATCTCACACCCCAGTTTTATACTGCTGAATTTCATTTCTGATTTATAACCATCACAATAAGATAGAATTAATCTGTTGCGTGCTCATGTCTGATTAAGGTAAGGAAGTGATTTGTAATTCCCAAAGTGACTGGAGTTTAACCTAGGCCTAAGACAAACAATACCAGTATTGCTTTTGCTCTAGAATTTGTATGTATATCTATATTTTTTAAATTTCTCAAGCAGAGAAATCTTTTATTTGTGTTTATGATTACTGCTGTGACTAAAAAGTCAAAACAAAACAAAGCCCCCACCCCATACATGTTTGTAAATGTTTTTTATAAAACCATAGAATAACAGGTTGAAAGGGACCTCAAGGGTCATCTAGTCCAATCTTTTAAGGTAAACTATAGATAGATAGATAGATAGATAGATAGATACATAGATAGATAGATAGATAGATAGATAGATCGATCTGATTTTTTTTTTTCATGAGATGGCCCACCACCCTGTCAAGCTGAGTCTCAAAACTGTCCAGTATAGGGGACTCCACCACTTCCCCTGGGAGATTATTGAAATGTCTGTTGTCATGGTGAAAAATTTTCTTCTGGAGTCCAATTGGAATCTCCCCAGGAGTAATTTGTACCCATTACACCTTGTCTTTTCCATCTGACTCCCTGTAAAAAGTGAGTGTCCATCTTCTTGGTAGCCACCAAGTTATCTAGTGGAAGAGTCAGCTTAGTTTGTGCTATAAAGCATGACATTTCAGACTTGAGTTATTAATAAAAATATTATGCGCTCATAATATGTGCTCATAACTTGGCCTTCAGTCATGATAGTGTCTCTTCCTCAGCAGTGCTCACAACAGACCCAAAAATAAATCCTAAGCAAGTTCACATTTGCAGTAGCTTTAATAGAATGATGTCCATTTACATCAGGTTGAAAGCTGAAGCAGAGATTCCAGCTGAAGAGCATCTTGGCAGCTCTACTGACTGAGAGGGACTCTGTCAGTTGAAAAGAATCATGTTGTGATCCACAGTGCAATCTTGGTCATTAGCCAACGTCCGTTTGCCTGAAGGCTCTCTGGAAGTTGAGTGTAGGTAACACAAGTGCCCATGTTTCCTGCAGTAGGTTTTTGGTGAGGCTGTCAGAGCCAGGAGAGAGGGACAGTCACAAAAGTCTTCCACTCGATACATCTCGGATTGGTTTGGGGTTTTGTTTGGGGGGGGTTGGAGTTGGTTGGTTTGTTTGTTTGTTTCTGTTGGTTGGGTTTTGTTGGTTGGCTTTTTTCATATTTGTAACTGATGCTTGAGTTAATAGAGGAAACTTGCAGGAGTTTGTAACTGGAGCTGAATCAGCACGCTGTGAAATCTCACCAAAGACAAAAATACAAGTGAATGATTCCAGAACTTTGATGAAACAAGGGCATCTACTTTGTGTTGATAGTTTATGGTTTTAATACAACCATTCTGCCTAATGGCTATGTCTCATACTAAAAAAAAAACCAGGACAAAGTTCTGACCCCTGTCACCTTTGGCAAAACCTCTCTAAAATGAAAAGGAATTAGCAGTTAGCCCAAAACTTTTATCTCATGTTTCCAAGATGCACAAGTGTTTTTACAACAAAGTCTTGCTGAAGAAATACTTAGTTGTAGAAAGAACAGTTATTATTCCCTCCTCCTCAGAAACATTATTCTCCAGTCTTATTTAAATTCATAGAGTTTTTGACTATGTGGCCTGACATGTGGCTCAGTGTTCTGCATGAATATGGACTGAGTGAAAATACATTAGTGTATCAAGCAGCTCAGAAATATGGCTGTTCGACGGAAAGTAGATCGTCTGGTGGGGCTGATACTGGAAAAGGAAGATTTTGAATTAGTAATCCCAGTCATGCTGTTTTCGCAGTGCTATAGAGTAGCTTGAGATCCAGGGAAGAAATCAGACAGCATCTGACTTGGTTCTTTATCAGAAATATTGGTCCTGAAAACAAATTAAAGAAAAACCAATAACAAGCTACTGATTATCTCAAGGAAGTTAATAACTTCATTTGCCTAGTTTTATTTCAAAAAGTATGAAAGTGTCAGTAAAACAAAACAAAACAAAATAATCCTATCAACAGAACTAGACTTAGTAATTAGAGTTAGTAATTTTAATTATCTAATGAGCCAGATTGCTTTAAACTGATAAGCCAGGGGAAATATTTATATGCAGGTGAGTAGAAGAATGTTATATACAAAGATGTAAGCATCAGGCAAAGCTGTAAAGCTGCTAAAATCATGAAATAGTTGTGGATGAGCAGTAAGATGAGTCTTTAATTTTGAGAGAAGTGATATTTAAAGAACCTTAATGTAGCTAGGATTGGCTAAATAAGAATTAAAAAAGCAATTCACAATTATTTTCAGGATTGACATCCAGACACTGTTTTTGCAGTTATATGTTTTCTTATTTGTGGTTGGCTAGTAGAGGAGTGACTGATGCCTGTTTATGAAAGTGTTTTGAATCCCCAAAGCTCCATAAATATAGCTGTGAATCATTCTGGCTCAGATCCATCTAGAAAGCAGAGTGTATGTCGTTTGTTGCTGCGCTCGCAGTCATTTCCCACTCCAGTCCAACACAGAAAGAAAGGCTGTGACATGTGATTTAGCTGAATGTCATGAAGAGCAAACATTCAAAGCAATAAAATTAGACTCTGGGCATTGTTGCTGTAAAAGATTAGAGAATAAGCTCCTCTCTGATAATTACCTAACCGAAGAAGTTTGACCGGTTCATCAGAAACTACAAACCCAAAATTAGAGTATTTTTTTCCTCTTTTTCATACTGTTCAAAAGGGCAGCTGCATTTTGCAGAATAAAAGAGAGCAGCTGGAAGCAGAGTGCAGCAGAAGACAGCCTGTCTCTGGTCACCCTCTCTCCCAGCTGTTCCTAAGCCTTAGGAAGGTTCATTTTGATCACCAGTCACGTTCATTCCTGGTACAGTTAACTTGAGCAGGCACGGCAACACCAGTACCTCCAGTGAGCGTCACAGCAGTGCGACAGGAATTTGCTTCTGTGGCCTTTGGCTGTCTTGGCAAAACCCTGCATGCTCTGTCCAGCAGGAAAGATGGGAACCATGGAATCATAGAATTCCACTTTGGAAGGGACTTCAAGGATCATTTGATCCAACCTTTCTTGGGAAGAGCACAGTCTGGATGAGATGGCCCAGCTCCCTGTCCAGCTGAAGCTTGAAAGTATCCAATACTAGGGATAAACACTGCTCTAATTTATAGATGAGAGGTGATCATTCATGACCAGTGAACAGTAAATACTCAGGAGAAAAACATCCTTTTTACCTGAAGATTTCAAGCACATAAATGTAGCTTGACACGATGTTCCCTTACTGTTTGGTGTGGTTTATACACTCGGAAGTTACATGAAGAAGACAGTGACGCACGTTTCACATTTTCCATCACTATGTTCTGGTATTTTATGCCATTTAATGGAAAGGTTCTGTCATGTTTGGGATATGTGGGAGTGCAGCTTGACACGCAGCACAAACCATTAGGATTTCAGAGGTATGATCTCCTCCTATCGTTAGATTTAAAACAAATGAAATGGGATATTCTGTTCTATGACCTCAGTGTCTCTACCCTGCAGAAGAAACACACAGAATACATTTAACTGCATTTGGTGGCAGCTCTATAACAGCTTCAGATCTTTGATAGATTTTTAAGGCTTTAAAACCCATTCACTGTGTTGAATTAAGGAGGCCAACACCTAGCTGGATAGAGTATGTTTCTGTACCACCACAACCATGATAAACAGGAGCTTCACAACCATGATAAACAGGAGCTAACCAGGTGCATTGAATCCATCTGGGAGTTGCTTAGGCGAGAAGAGAGAGGATGCCAAAAAGCAAACCCCCAGTGCCATATGATTTGTGTTGTGCCTGTTGAAGCTGACACGGTGAGAAATGATGCCCCTCCATAAGCTTCCACTGCCATTACTGGGCTTCTAGGAACTTAGTTTGCCTTAAACATTCCAGTTCACTCTGAAAACAGGACAGAACCGCCTCCTCTTTGACTTACACTGATGATGCCACCTCTTCAGAGTCAGCTCAAGCCTGAAGGTCTCTTTGTGGTGGCTCTAAAGTATTGCTAATGTCACAACAACGTAGGAACGGGTGGTGCCAAAACCCCTCTTGCAGATGCCCCTAATGTTTCCAAACCATTCTCACTTAGGCATTCCCAGACATGGAAGAGAAGCCAAGTTCTTCACTGTGGTATCCAAGCAGATTATTGGAAAGTGTCACCTCTTTCTTGATAATAAACATGCCTGGGAAAGAGATATACAGATGTTATTAAGAATGATACATTTGAGTCTTAGAGAAACACCACAGCTGAGAAGTGCTGAGGAGCACTGCTCTCTGTGGTATCTGCACAGATATCTCTGTGTATCTGTACAATGCATTCAATTTTTATCTGTGAGCATTGCTCATTTGGAGTTCTCAAGAAAACCTCCAAAGACAGGCGTTGTTGGTGTGTGACAAAGAATCCATCACTGATTGAGCCAGTTTCATGCATAAGTGTGTGCTTGAGATATAAGTAGACAAGTGCCCACTTTCTCCCTAATACTTCTTGCTTTCATTTGCTATTTCTTGATTCAGAATTTTGGTTTTCACAGTAGTTTTTCAACACCACACGAATGACATGGTTTGTTAGGGAGGGAGGGGCAGGGATAGAGCAGCTGCAAGTTTTCAAGATATTTTTAAAAGTAGACCCAGACTTCATCTCTTGTGGATATAGCAGTTAACTGAACTTTTTATTTTCTATGGACAACTACTGGAAAAGAGCACAATATTCTGAAGTGTTAGGACATGTCAATTTTTTCAGTAAATTCCCTCCCCAGTGCTTCTTCTGACACAAGCTCAGCTGGTATTTCATCCTCTATCAAACTTAATCTAACAAGTACATCCCAGGAGTGTCAAGGGAATTTCAAAATTACTATGTTCACAATGAAAATTAAACTGTTCCTCTAAACAGCTTTTATGGAGCCGTTGGATGCCCAAATGATATCTGACTGATGACATTTCAGCATTTTTAATTGCCAGCCATTCTGCTAAGTTTGTTCATGGGGCATACCACAAGCATCCAATGGGCTGTAGCCAGTTCCTTCCCAGCTGACAGCGAGTCATTTGCACAATAACAGAATATCGCTAAATAGCAAATAATTCATCATCAGCTCAGGCAATCAAAAAAGTGGATCTAGAGTTAGGATTTGGTACTGTTAATTAAGCACTCGGATGACAAATAGCTCGTGCACGGCGGGTGTGACAACGATTGGCACATAGCAATTACACACTGTGGCAATTAAACCTAAGGCGGCAGAGCTGGGAGGGTCAGGGAGGTCACAGCAGCAAGTTGTAAATGACTGATCAAGAATCATATCAATCAAAGGGGTTTTTTTCATCTGCAGATATAAAACTTCCTATCGTGACACGGGTGCTATGTTAACTGCGTTGTTAATAACGCCGACGTTATTAATACATACAGGCCTCCCTCAGGTCAGAACGATAGTTGCCTACTTAGCTGAAATTCAATGAATTCAATTAAATACTGCAGCCTTGGGCTAGCATTCTAAAATAATATTCATTTTGAGCCTTTTTTATAGCCTTGGACTTTTTCCTTAATCGTATCGAACCTCCTCAGGGTCTGTGTATGTGTGGAAGGGAGGTTCAGGATCTGAAACAAGCCATCTTTTCAGATTCACTACCAGCTGTGTTTGTTTAAGATAAGACCAAAAACATCCAAATCTGACAGCGCAGAAAGAAGGATAATAATTACTGGCACTGGGAAAGCAATGTTTCCTGAGCTAGATCTTCAGCTAGTGGAAACTGAGAAAGCAGTCTGGTGTCAGCTGAGTTATGTAGGTGTTCACCAGCCTATCTGGTGGTCTGCTCCGAAGGATGTTTCTGTTTATCTTTTCTTTCTGTGCCTAAAAAACAATGAAAGCAGGAGGAATAGAAACAACAATGAAAGCAGGAGGAATAGAAACAACAATGAAAGCAGGAGGAA
>JANHGN010022496.1:117443-128341 GCA_024605025.1 Megaceryle maxima | reverse complement strand
AAAAACAATGAAAGCAGGAGGAATAGAAACAACAATGAAAGCAGGAGGAATAGAAACAACAATGAAAGCAGGAGGAACAGAAACAACAATGATCTGTTGTTTTGGTTTGGTTTTTTCCTCCATCCAGTGCAGAAAGTACAAAGAGATGAATGCTTATGAGCAATGAATTTCAATAAATCTTTCATTGGTAGCTTTTATTATTTCAAGAACTACTCTCCTTCTTAATACTTTCTTTCAAGTATTTATAGATAAATATTTGCAAAAGTAAAACGCAGAAAATAGAAAGATTTCAAAAACTTTAAAGATTCATAGTGGCTCATTAGTCTTTATGCAAATGATGATATTCACTGAGAAATCCTAGAGCTCTTGCAGTCAGTGAAGACAAGCATGAGAAACGTGGTACTTCAGAGCCTTGAATTCCTTCCATCCAAATTCATTGCAAGCCACAGATTAGTGGTTAAAACCCAAGTTTTCCATACACTATGTATAATTAAGTTTGTTTCTCCTTAAAAGCTTTAAACCTAGAACAAAGATAATGCTTATGAATTAAAGCCTGAAGGCATAGCATGGAAAATAATAAAAGATAATTCCTGAACGCTAAAATGTCTTTTATTTGACAAAGACTGTGCAATGGCTGTAGAAGCCAGAACTAATTCTTTAGCTTTAGAAAATCAGTTGGAAGTTCACATACTTGTTTTCCCCAGGACTTACCAGCTTTCCAGGTGATTTGGTGGAAGAAAACCAATGTAGTCTCCTAATAACCAAGCATTAAAATGCTCCTGTGACTGCAGGTGGATGTTGCCACCTTGAAGTACTCAGGAAAATATAAGATCTGACTGTAAAGAGCTACTTCTGTAGAGTCTCCCAAACATCAGGCATCTGTTAGATGGCAGATCTAGAAGGCTAAGCTTAAAGATAACAGAGACTTATGGGCAAAGGGGTGACATCAGGCGTTCCCCTCGATCTGTTCACAAGATAAAGGTTCAAATAAAATCTCTTACAGGACCAAAGGAAAGGCAGCGTTGTCCATGTGTCTCACTAGTTCAAGCAGATTTATGGTCACCTTAGTCAGAAAGATGCAGTCGTCGTATTTTGCGTGGTATTATCTTGTGCAACTTGATCCATTGTTGTTTAACGTGTAACAACTTATAAAGTCAGTAAAATTCAAGATAGTAGCATAGCTGGTGTGTTTTTATAGCCAGGACACATTCTTGAGCTTGAAGAAATAATGTACTTTTATATGTGTTTTTTTACAGTGACTTTGTCTTCATGGATCAGTTGCTCAGCTGATGCAAGTTATCTTTTGTTCAATGAAATCAGCAGACTAATGATAATTTACACTGGCTAAAGATGTGGCTTATTGTGTCAACTAAAACGTTCAGTTGCTGGATTTATGAGGATATAATTGAGATACTCTTAAAAAAAAAAGCTATAATTTTCTAATTTATAATGGAGGTGTAGGGTGGGGAAAAGGAAGGACCATGAAATGATTAGACAGATTGTGTGACTAATAGGAATACTGTCCCTAAAGGGAAAAAGAACATCTTACCAATACAAGTGCACTCAATTAGAGTTTTAAATTAGAGTGTAATTATGTTTTTTAACTCAGAAAAGAGAAGAAAGCTTTTAATCTTCTAGGTGGCCTCATTTTAGCGAAAAGACAAATTTAGGAAGTGTTTTGGCTAAGATGATGCTCTGCATCTTTCATAAATTTGGACCAAATCCAGCCCCTGAAGGGCTGGAAACAGTTGTATTAGCTTTTTTGTACCTGACCTTAAAAAGAAAGGAAAAAACACCGAACACCCGTGCAACAACCCATATCCTCACATTCTTGCTTACTTTTATACCTTATTTTTGGAATATGAAAGGATTTTTTACTTCAATCCCTTAAATATACTTGAAACGTTCTAGATTTTTGCTTAGAGATGAGTTGTGTCATCAGTAGGCGAGATGGAGCCTGCAGATCCCAGTGGCTGGTTCATGGTGACCACGTTGCATGTCTTGTGTGTTGACTTCTGCCCAAACAATGGAGCTTTGACTATTTTGGTATCTCAGCTAGTATAGCACCATAATGCACCTTGTGTTAGCTTAACCTAAATCCTAAGAGAATGAGTTGCAGAGGAAAGCATGTGGTGGCTGCCCAAAACCTTATTTATTACTGTCTGCTGTGATCTTGTCAGTTCACCCACACTAAACTCTGGTCCCTGGATGCGAGACCTCCCCGGTGCTCCTCGGTGCAGTGGGCAGCAGTGCTGGTAGGTCAGCTGGTGACATGGAATGCTACAGGGTTTGAAGGTTAGAACTGGGAGAATGATGGATATGTTGTGTTTGTGCCTGAATTGAAAAAGCAGATAGAATATTAATAAAAAAACTACCCCAGTCAGTGTTCCACTGAAAAGATAATGTTTGATTTTGAGGGGGGAATATTTAATCTTTTCAGTGCAGTTTTTTTCTCAATATTTTTTCCACCGAGAAAGATTTTTGATACAAACTGCAATCTCAGAATTCAAAGTGAAAAAAACTTCTGCCTTCAGAGTGTCAAATCAAAATGTTTTGATGTGTCTGAGAAATGCATCAGAATGCAATAAATAAATAAATAAATGTTTAAGTGACAGCAGCAGAAAGCAAATAAAAAGTGATTAAACTACAAATGCACTTGGCCAAAATCCAACAGAAATACTAGGATTAAATAAGCAAACAAAATGTATTGTTTTCATTGTTGTGAATTCCAGGCAGTTATCCTTTAATATAAGGTTAATTAATAACTGAGAATATTTGTGATGGGACGATGGAGGAAATAACTATTATGGTCTGGAGTAGCTCTTACCAGCAACAGCTGCAGGCAACCTTCTGAAAGAAGGTTCAGAGTAAGCTGAGCCATATTTTCAAATATATCTAGGTGCTTAAGGAAGCAAATAAGCTAATGATGAGCACTTCTCAAAACAGATCTTTCAAGATACTTGGGCATCTAAGAGTTCCTAAAATGTTCAAGCCTCAGGGATTCAGTCACTCTAGTTGATGCTCAGCTGCCAACTGAGATTGATTCCTCCCCAGGGTACCACCAGGAAAACTTCCCCAGTACATAGATTTTTGCTACTGGGATCAAAGATCCAGTCATTAAATCCTAACCAGCCTTCATTATGAACTGCCCACTTCAGAAACTCAAAGCACAGCAAGAAGGTGATGGTCACTGTCCTCACCTGAGAACCAGCTTATTCAACGGCTGTAAAAGATCATCTCTCTTTGATTTAACATAAGGATATAAGCCTCATCTCCTGGATCCCATGAGCACTCATAAGGGAAGGAGACCTCAGGTATGATCCTGTAACCCTTTAGTTGGTGCATCTGCCAGAGGAACCTGGAGGTAGATTTTTACCCAGTGACAAATGGGGAACTGAAAATAGAGGTGCTGCATCTTCCAACTCCTCTGCTAGATGCAATGAAGCAAAGGGAACATGCCATCACAGATATTATAATGCAAGTTCTAACTAGTCCAAGATGAAACAATATTTTGCTCCTTACCCTTCATTTGTTAAAAATAAATTAGCATATCTTTAAAGTAAAAATAGTCATGAGTTTATATTGGGGGAGGAGTGGGTGGGTACTGTAGAAGTAACAAGCTGAAGTCAAAGCAAGAGCTTGCCCGATTATATGCTTATCAGATTAACATAAGAAGCAAGGGGTATATAGATCCTGGAATGCAAAGAGGAAGCTGGCAGTACAGCGGAGACGGGATATGCGCGTGACTTGTGCCGTGATCTCTATTCAACTTCAAACTATCTCTTGGCTATTTCTGATTTGCACCTTCTGTATGGTGACAAACAAATGGAGTTCTGGCAGCTAAGGCAGGAAGGCATTTGTAGCTTTCTTAACCACGGGTACAGTCAAAATTGATTGACTGGATCCAGTGTATTAGAGAAGATAACCAGGGAGATAATTGTGTAGTTTTAATAGCCATTGGACTGGAAAACTGTAAAAGTAAAAAGAGGAGGTAGAAGCAGAGAGTGAAATGTGCTTTGGTGATTAGCTGGAAAGATTATTAGATGGGATTTTTCTTGAGATTGTACAAAAGAAAAAAAAAAAAAAGAAATTTTCACCCATGTTCTCTAAATGTAATGAAGTCTTTCCTTCAGTTCTTTCATTAACTGCTGTGTATTTTTTGTTTGTAATAGATTTGACACCTGCTGGTTCTACCTCATGCCTTCATCTAATATCAACATTTCTCTCAGGGTAAAAGTATTATCTTTTTACAATCATACTTTTGGAATTGCTTTCCCAGTTACAGTCTTAAGTATTTATTATCAAAACAATATAATCTAAGCAATAACCAGGAAGATCTTGCAAAGGTATATTCATGCTTCCCCGTTTATTTCAGAATATGTTTACGCTCGGAATCTCTAATTTCTGCTCCAGAATAGCCACATATGATCAGAGAAATGGGACCTAGAAATTAAAATAGTCCAGGTTGACATAATACAAGGATTTTGTGGGTCTGCTGCAAACATTCCTACTCTTGTGTAGCACTTGCCCCATAGCAGGGAGTACAATGTGTGGTCATCAGTTGTCACCAGATGAATATCTGGCTCTGTTTTCAGTCTTTCTATATCTTCTAGTGATTTCTAATGGTGACTATGAATCACACCATTGGAAGAGTCGTACAGCAAGGTAGCACATAAATCCTTGTTGCTGCAAACAAAGTCTTCTGGGGTTTGAAGCAGCTTTAGGCCCTAATTGGTAATAATTTATGTGTGGTAAAACTTAATGACTCCAACAAGACAGTTCTTGCGCAGGAAGTTACGTGTTAGTTCCTTATGTGCCTCCAAACATTTTCAAAGTTGCTCTTAAAATTCCAGGGTGTGAGCAAAGCCTCACTGTTGGTAATGCTCTTAAGGCTTCCTGCCTTCAGGTTGTTACCCTTTTGACTTCAGCACTCTAAAAGTGTTTTAAGAATTAAACTAAGAGCATGCTGCCAGTTGTATAGGGCTGGACCGTACTCGCAGTTGCTTGTTGAGAACAGTTCTGCTTTGCTTGACACCCTACAACTCAAGCTCATGCTTCTTCAGTGTGGTGAAGAATTCTGCCACAAACAGAGGAGGCCTTTCACAGGGCACAAGTGCTTTTGCTCAAAGGCTGGAGCAGATCACAAGGCATAGAGCACTGGATGCTGATCGTCGTGGTGGCCCATATCAACGCCAAGGCAAAAGCTGGATTGTGGTCCAATTGGCCTGCAGAAGTGCAGCAGCAAAAGCCATTTGTATACCAGCAGACATCTAGTTGGTGTTTTTCAGATACAATTCAGATAGTATGAATGGCGAGGATGGTGCTCAGCCACGTCCACTGGCATTAGCTGAAATAATAATTATGTTCTGTAATGGGATCAGGGAGCCAATAAACCACGTTGCCATCTCAGCCTTTTAGCTCTGAGTCACAAAAGACTTCTTTCTCCTTCCCTGCAACTGGATGGCAGATTGTTTAGGGTGACGTTATCTGGGTCCAGATGGTCCCACCTACTGCAAATCTGTAGTGCTTGTTTATTTTGCAATGGTTCTGTGCCTTGATCTTTTAACAGCTCTCTGGAGAAGGAGGGGGATGGGTTAGTAGGCTCAGTGTGTTGCTCTTCTGTGTCACCAGTGAATGGTGTTCCCCCATACTTTTTTTCTCATTTCAGTTTGTGACTGAGTTGTTTTCCAGAGAAGAAATGAGGATTTTATTGAAAGTGGATGATTATTTAAATTGTCTAGTGATCTGCTTCCCTTTAGGGGTGGGGACACAGGGAAACTATTCTGATGGAAAGGACAGAACCTCCTTGATGTGAAACTCTACTCCAAAAAGAAAATCTGAAAGTATTACTGAAAGGTGAATATTCACCATTTCTCAGGGATCCCAGGTTTACCTGGGATAAGTAACCTATTTAGACTCACAAGATCAATTCAGGTAGTAAAGGACCTCTGAGGAGATCTCTGCCAACCTCTGGCTCCAAGCAGAGTCACCAGTGTGACCTATGGGCTACTTGGGACTGTATCCAATCTGCAGCTCTGCAAATTAAGTTAACAATCTGAGAATCACCTTGGTGAGTTTTAATTTGGTTTGGTCTTGAATTCTGCTTCTGTACCCACAGATTTTGATATCCATATTAGGCCTCAGGGACGAGGGCATATTTGCAGTATAATTTAAATGGCACCTTCACCTTGAGGCACTCAGAGGGAGCAGAGATCATGACTTTGCAAGTGTGATCCTATGGACTATGCTGAAGACACACCTGGACGTACTAAACGGCTGAATATACAATTTGCCAAATCTTAGCCACCTTACTGCATTTCCTGGGAGGCTGTCAAAGTGAGGCCCCTGTGTGGGCAGGAGATGATCAGCTCTGGAAGTTCATATGGAAGCTATCCATGAATGTGCCCTGCATTTATAGCAGAGAGACAACCCTTTGATAATTACCACCAAATTAGGTTCTCGCTGAAGCTAATTAGAGCACGGCGCAGCGAGTCTCTGAACCCACACTGGCCTCAACAGGTGCATCAAAACATTGCAGAGATATTAACTCCGGGCTTGACAATGTTATCATTCCCATACCACAAAACTGTGCCTCGGAGAACTATCTGAATCAGGTCGCTCAAGATAAACCCGTGCCTATGATTTTCACAATGTTAGCAGGTTGAGGTAAAGTCCAGATGTTATCACAGTCTGAATTCCACCTTCGTGTGAGGACTACAAAGTGCCTGGTTGCTTGTAAAGATTCTTCTTCAAGTTTGTTAACAGAAACTAACACCTTTTCTCCTACCAAAAGTAAAGCTGCTAATCCCTAGATCCCTGTGATCTCTAGATCCCCTAGATGTCCTTAGGCTGGTGGTTAGGATGCTCTCTTGAGAAATGGAAACTGTGGGTTAAGCTGTCTGAGCCTACCAAGAGGCTGATACACGTATCCACCTCTTTGAAGGCCAGTTACACCGTAGAAGGGTATTAGTAGTTCCTCTGCTAGCGTTTTAGAACGGAACTCTGCTGACTTCTGTGTTTTCTGTTGAATTCAATGTACTAAGACACTCTAGGCCTGCTGAGTCAGGCCCTTGAGGAGATAAGCAGATGTTCCTGAACTCTAGGTGACAGCAGTGTGTAGGCAAGCGTGAGAAGACTCGCTTCCTAAAATAAGGTGCTCTAAATCAAGTTTGGTCCAGATCTTATGGTTAGAGAACAGCTAATGTACAGGACAGATCAAGTAGTGTCAGTTGACTGCAGTTAGCCAGCTGACCCATATCCAGACCTCAGAAGTATGACACTTCTGGCTTTTTCCACCCCCCTTAGCAAGCCTCCCAAAATCCAATGATCTTCTGCCTTTTGCTGTGAGGAGCCAAGCACATGAAGAATTCAAGGCCTCGGTGTCATTCTTTTACAAGCTTCAAGGCTGTCATGTGATAAAGTGTTCATTTCACCTTTTAAATCAATTATTTATAGCAAAAGAAAGTTGTTTCTGAGTTTTTTTGTTGCCTTTTACCTTTCAGTAACATAAGCAGCTCCTGCCTCAGCTGCCTGTCGCTGTCTTGCAGTAGAGAACGTTGGCATTTTAAAGGCTTGATTAAAATAGGGAAGATTTTGCTTCTGTTTCCTTGCACAAATCACCCCACATCACCCTGTGAGCTGCAGGATATTAGAGAGGGAGCAAACAGGATGAGGATTATCCTTTCCCATACTTTTTCAGTACTTATAATGAAACCTTGGGATGAATGTTTCTTCCCTTCTAGCTTTTAGGCAGCAAATATGAGCACCGTGTAAAGAACTCAGCCCACAACAAGTTGAAGTTAATCTGCTCTTTGAGTGCATTTCTATATGCCAGGTGAGGGACAGAATTCTGCACCCTGACCCAGCATTAAAGGAAGGGAGAGTCTTGAAGGAGTAGCCAGCTTATATCCAGGGCTCTGTAGCATCACAGACTACTATTACCCACATTCTTACGTGCACTGTCCAAATGCACTCTGATAACATTTACCTTTGCATTCTCTGGGGATTCAGAAACACAAAAAGGGTGTAATTTTTAGTAAACGCCACTTCAATGATGTGAAACCCAAAGGAAAGTATTTTTTTTTGATCAAGGGAAAGGTTAACTAAATGGTACTAAGTACAGCAAATGCCATGACAACTCTTAGCGTGGTCTAAGAATCCTGAATGTGAATATTTATTTATAAGAATAAAGAATATTTGTGCCTTTTGCATAACCATTTTTTTTTTTTAAGGATCAAATATCTGTGCTTTGTTTTAAGATGTCTTTCAAAGTGCAGCATGCTTAGTAACGTTTGAGTCTTTGCAGACTTGGAAGGAGAGAGCTATCAGTTACCAGAGGGCCTCTCCCAGCACAAAGGTAGAGATACCCAGACCTTCATTAATCTCTGGGTTGATACTTCATAGGGAAAAGATGGCAAAAAGAAGAAAATGCCCATTTCCTCATATTAATTGTAAGATTCTCTGTAAACTCTACACAGATGGAGCATCTTTGAGATGTTCCCACCCGCCAAAATATTTTGCAGAGCCCATTCTTGCTTTTATCAAAACTAAAGAAATTACCCCCTCAACCTGTTGCTGTCAGTGATCCCTTTGCTCACGTAAATCACAGGTGTATATGCTCCTGCATCCTCACAGCTCTTTTACTGGAATAACAGCAGAGATGAGCAGACCTTGACAAATGTAAAGATTTCTGAGTACTTTCTGGGTGTGTCCAAAACTGTTGCTTTTATATAAATGACATCAGCATTTATGCAGCTCTCACAAGGCTCACTCCAGCTCTCTTTACATATGGCTTTTTTATTCTCTCTTCCCCAGCATCTGCTTGTGGTTAGAAATGCAAGACCATCGGCATCACCAGGAAACCTAATTCAGTATTAAAGCAACTTTCCCCAGAAATTCATGGGGTAGATATTTCTAAGATTTTTCAGGCATTCTCAACAGTTGTCTCCAACATGGTTTTCTTTATTCCCATGTACAAGTCCCTCCTTTTTGTGCAACCATCAAGAGAAATGTCTTTTGATGGTTGTCAGCTCCCAGGTAGTTCAGCTTTCTGCATACTATGAATGGGAACTGTTTCTGTTCTCTTGTTGACTCAGTAAATGTCTCTGCTATACTAAATTCCAAATAAGTGTGGTAAGCACCACATAAAAAAACCCCTGAAATGCCAGTTCTGTTGGTGCCAGTACTTGTTGCTGATTCCCCAGTAGCTGCTTCCTGCTTCTGTACCTCATGGCAGATACCACGGCACATAACAAAAGGTAGGTATGGGGATGATACCTCACTTCTTCAGCTCTTGCCAGCAAAACATTCCAATCCTGTCTAAAGAGAGTTGACCTTTTTTTTAGTCCTGGTGGCTTGGCTCACCCTGTGCTCAAAAAGTTCTCAAAAAGCCTCATGTAGATCATTGGGAAATTCAGAAACACATGAGTGGAAGCATTCAAAACCACTCAGGTGATTCGGGAGCTCAGGTCTATTGGCTTTCTGAGAGATTCAAATTCTTTTGGATCCCATTGGCCTTGTAACTGGATTTGGAGGGAACTGAGTATTTTGAATAACTTTCAGACAAAAACAAACAAACAAAAAAAAAAACCCCACCAAAAAACAACAACAAACAAAACAAACACAAACCACAAAAAACCTCCTTACAATTATATTATTGCTCTGAAGTCTGCAATTGGTATTTTCCACTTCCCAAAACTCACACAAAACATATTGGGCTTTCTTTTCTCCATTTCCCCTACCCTATTAATTACCAGTAGTTCCCAATACTCCAGTTGCCCTGAGGTTAACATTTGCTGTAATGAAACATAATATTGGACAAGCTAATGTAAAATCACAGATAATACCTGGACAGGTGATCAATACTCTTTTAAATGCTTATAGGAAAGAATTGCTAAGTAGTTCCTATTATTGCCTTGCTGTTGTCTGCATTATGGTAAACGTTCTAAAGTGGTTTTGAGTTTCTATTATTAATCTATCAAAATACTTATAATCTTGGCTTCATCAGTTAGCATTTATTTCACCATCATTAAGATCTTCTCATTTTGCAGGTGGAGAGGAAGTTGTTATTATTATTTACCTCACCCTCTTTTCCAGTACAAATTACATGATTAGGACAGGCTTTACATTTTGCTTCTTAAAAATTAGAATAATTTGAAAGTTGATCCCATTTACCAGCTTTCTCTCCTTTAATGTTAAACACACGCTCATGCGCACGTGCCCATCAGCAATGCTTCCACAGGAATGAGACAGGCATTTTACTGAGACCTGGATTTTCACCTTTTTGACCTTTCAGAAAGTAGAATGCATCCTGCACAAAATGCTTATTTAATAAAAGACGTTTTTACAACCAAGTAACACCTGTTGGGAGGCAGTGAATGGAAAAGGTGCAGCAGATCTCCCTCTGACTGGAATAACCTGATCTGTTCTCCTTTATAGAGTACAAAACCAGTACTGGTTGGTTTTGGTCTAAACTGACCACCTTGATTTACATCCATTACTCTTCCTTTTGTAACTGGATGCTGAAGAAGTGCTGAAGTCCCAACGGTCATCATTTAACATTTGATGACATCATTTTATGCAGGTGACATTGGCACATTGCAGCAAGTCCATGAAATCCAAAAATACGCATCCATAGTTTTGTTTAGGATTTATTTGGATTATTGTTATTATCACAGGACCTTAGATAGGTACAGTCACCTACTTTGTATAGTATAGTAACCCTGATATGAGCCTTTTCCTCTCCACCAGGGAAGGGATAGCTGGCGTGGGATATTGTTTCTCTGTCTGCTTCATAATAAATAAAAAAGAAGGAAAGCAAGACAAAGATAGATGCTCACTTCATAGGTTTTTAAGATTTTGGACACTTGTCCAGAAAGTTAAATAATAGGGTTATATTT
>JANHGN010022496.1:78312-117259 GCA_024605025.1 Megaceryle maxima | reverse complement strand
AATAATATTGAATAATATATATTATTGATTGCACTATCAGTATGATGAAATACACAGCCTGTCTCTAGCACATCTAAAAACCCCATCTCAGTTTCTTCGATATTTAGGGCGCTGGTTAATTACATATTTTATTTTCTTTTTTAAGTCCCTCTCCATAATTCCAGTTCTATCCCTCTGGTAACTCACTGGTATCAGTGATATAATCACATAATTTTTAGACGAATGTAGCTTTTCAACTCTGTACAACCATGACAAACAAGCTTCCCTCAAACGGCAGCACAATCTTTCCCACGTTACACGAGCCAAAAGCAGAGTGTAATTGTGGCCCTGTGTATCTTCTCATAATGTCATATTTGTTGTTCTTTGGCTTTTTCAGGGCCTTGCAGCCTGCCCTCCCCCCAGCCTGGGTGAACTGCTAAAACTAATTTTCACCCTGTGACGAGGTGACAGCTGATGAACAGTGGTGTGTATAACTGATTTCTTTTTAAACCAACGATTCCTTTATGTCCAAGGAGAAAGAAAATGCTTTTCTCTATTGGAGGCACAAAGCAGTTTTGGCATGAGTTAAAATAACCTCCCCCATGACTGACATGACAGCACTCTCACTATTTCCTCTATGATTATATGATCTCTGCCATATCTGGGATGGAAAATCCATGTGCCATGCCAGTTATACAGTACATTCTAGTAAGGGGTCATTTCATAGGGCAGTATTAAATTAGTTGCCAAGACGATGACAAACTACAAAGTGGCCAGTTTTGCTGGCTGGCTGGAGACACTAATGAAATCGAGAAAATGCAGTTGTCATTTGCAGTGGGACTTGATTCTTGTCAGTAAAGACCTCTTCTGAGAATCACAGGTTTGACAGAGAAAATGTGACAGTGAGAAGAATGCAACTGGAAAATCATTCATAAGGTTTTCCTAGTCTATTACTGTATCTCACTTAATGGAACTAAAGTACTCCTGAAAGCACAGTCCTTTGTACCCTATCAGTTGACCTCATCCCTTGCAAATGGAGGTATTAATTTTGCTTTAGAAAACTATTCCTTAAAGTAGGGGGACAGAAAACATTGCTGATATGATTTACAATTTAGTCAGTCCTTAATATATGAACAAGCTGGCAAGAGGTAAGCCCAAGTGGGTTGGCTGGAGAAGATGTTTCAGGGCAGACCTGAATATTGACTTTAGGTATGGTAGGGGCAGAGCGAGGCAATTACTGTCTTTGGGCTTCTGACTATGGTTGTAAGCATTATTTAGCATCTCCCACTCTCCTGCACTCTGTCATATCTAGAAATCTCACACACATCAGTGCTTCAGTCTGCACAGAACAGAGGCCAGTAGCTTCCTTTAGACTGGCCTACGAATGGTGACCTGTATGTTCCCGAAACAAAGGAGAAAAGAGAGCATTAATCTGCAGGAAACCTCAGTAAATCATCACCAAAAACTGCAAACAGCACAGGCGACCAGAATCTCACTTGCAGAATGTATCTGCACTGTCATTATTCTTATCTAGCCAGTTAGGAAAACTCACGTTCTTAACATAAGCCAGTTTTGCAGAATAAGGAAAGGGAAGATGCTTTTCTTTTTTTCACAGCTTTGCAAAGTTGCTTGCCTCCCATGAAATGTCAGCTGCTGGAGAAATGCCAATTTATATGGTTTTATTAAAACACGGGGAGTTTTAACAATAGGTCAGTGAATATTGCTTTTAGAGAGCATCACCAGTTTGTCTATTTATGGAAGCAGACTTTAGGAATTTCGTAAAAGTGTAGCTGCTTTGAAGATAAGACAACGCGATCAAAACCACCCAAAGTCAGCTGAATAATTTTTCAAGACTGAGCCTAAGATAACAGGGGTGGATTGGAAGGGATTTAGATTTGGTATCCTACTAACAAATCCATCAGTGTTTTTCTATTTCCTCTGAAAACCTTTAAATTAGATTAATAGACTTGATCTGGTTTATGTCTAACACGGTCTGCAACTCCCTCTCCCTCTGACAAAGCCATTAACTTGGATAAGAGTTACAGTATGTGTAATCCCGATTTTTTCCTACATCTGTCTTGCAGATTCCCATGTTTGACCTGTATCTGTAGTAATTGGTTGAAATGCCTGTAAAGTTTATCTTCTTTTATAATGCTAGCAAGCACAAGAGATTTATGGATTTGCATACATATTAAAATAACACAAGTTGTTAAAACTCTTTCCTTGCACCAGCTCGATTACGTTCTAGCAACTAGGCATTAAATTCTGGTTCCTGCAAACAAAATATATTTATTCATGAAAAAAAAGAATAGTAAGAGTGTTTGCTGTTGAAAACTCATTTCAGAAAGAGTAACATTGATTGGGAACCTTCTGAAAACAAAGGTCTGTGTTGGCAATACGCTATTGTGATAGAAGTTAGGATTCCTTTTGCTTCGTGTTTGATCAGCTATGATCAGCTGACTCATCATTTCTGACATGACAGCGTATTTTGCTACTTGTAAAAAAAGGGAGAGGCCAAATAGCTGATCCTACAACCTGCTACCTCTGACGACTGCCATACTGCCAAGTTGTGGGTGGAGTATTTACCTTATTTTTCTTGCTTAATAGCTGAGATACAGCTCGAGTTTAATGGCTTGGGATTGTTTGATGAGTGTTCTATCTAAAAATGGAAGCACCATAAAAGTTGCTAAACTTCACCTATCTTCATGTTTCCCATGGGATTCCTGTATCACCCCTGACTTCCCTGTGGAGCTGAATTTGAGCATTAATGTTAATGTCTCACATGCAATGGGCAGTGCTGGGGAATACATTGCAGAAGCACTGACATGTTCACATGTACATGCTTCATTCACATACACGTTTTTCCTGAATCGGATTGCCATTCTCCGACCAGTCTCTCCAATCTCCTTACCTCTGTCTGTAACGATTAGCTCATGAACAGCTCAAGTGGAAGAAGATCTATTGCTTCCAATATCTGAATTCCTTCGAGCACATTTTCTTGAGTACAGAACATCTATTGCTTCCAACTGGTCTGTCTGTACGAGACTCTGCAGTGTGTCTGAAGCTGGCCTGGTTCAGCACTAACTCAGGGTTCTCTGTATCACACTGGTTGTTAGGGGACACAAAGATGACCCTTGACCATGAGGCACTGGGTGTCACTGTGAGAATTTAAAGGTATACAGAACACAAGCAACATATGGATGCATAGACATCGCTGTTAGTTCAACCAACTCTTTTTGTGTGACTTCCAGTCAAACCAACTTCTAGGATGCATCTCTTTTCGATCGGTCCTAACGATACAAACACTGTAAAGCACATCAGAAGTAATTTCTCAAGAAAGCACATGGGGGAGCATAGCTGTGGTATCAATTTCAGCAGAAATATATGGATATAAAAGGCTGTTTTCATGCAGAAAAGAGAATTACATTATTCTTCCAAGCTCAGTTCCACATCAGTGTTCTAAAACTTCTGTCCAAATCCTCAACTTTATATCAACAGTCTTTGTTTATATTTCCCTTGACGAGTTTTACTCTTCATAGGTTTGAAATGCACAAATTAAATGTTTCACATTGGGCTTCAAAAGGATTTAATCAAGTGCTCATTATCAATTAAGTGCATTTGCTAGTCAACATTCTTAAACCTTAACTTTCTCACTAGCAAAAATTAACCACTGATGCTATTCTGAGACCCAAGCGTAGTAGAATATCTTTGGGTACTAATCCCTGCATTACAGAAGCAGCACCAAAAAAAGTTCTAACTAGTCCTAGTAATGCCCAAATTAAAATCTTAGTAACTTGTGTCCTTTTTTGTTTGTCCCCTGTGAAAATGTTTGTATAGACTGCCAACTGCTTGCACAATATGATACAAATGGCAAGAAATATGTCTGCACTGGCACCATCTCTGCTTTAAATTACTTTGCACAGAGAAAAACCCAGAGACTTCTTTATCTCATATGCATTAGAAATAAAATTTCACTCCTGTTGACATCAATAGCAAATTCTGAACAGCTTCAGCTGAGCTAGGATTAAATTTCAGAAGTTTGTTATATGCCAGATAACTTCTCCATCTAAATCACATGTTCTAGAAAACACGGAGGTAGTTTCTGGTTTTTGTCAAAGAGACCGTGCTATCTGGCTGGATCAAAGCTGTTCTTGCCATTGCCATAATTATTAGTTAGGTATTAGTTATTATTAATTAGGTATTATTCCTTAAGTACGTATCTTGCTTGAACTTGGTACCATACTGCCTCAGAGAATTTTTTTTACCAGCTCTACCCATGAAGTTTGGTAACAAATTTTTACACCTCAGAAGGTGACTTTGAAAGTCATTCTAAAGGAGAAGAGATTTTCATAGCTGTTCATTTTCTGGGATTGAGGATGTTCATACTGTTATCCTTAAGACATTTAACCAAAGTGCCTAAATATAGAACTTTGATTCCCTACATAATCGTTGTTTAGAAATAGGCTTCTGCATAGGTGCTTTGATTCATTCCTTGGAGGATGTTAACTGCACGGGGAGCTTTCCTCCTAATTAAATCATGTAAATTAGAGGCTGAAAGTGCAACGGTGGGAAAACACCCTGTTGTGGCCAGTATGGCTTTAAATGTTCTGAGCAGCAGACTCCCGTAATTGTGTTGGAGATGTATTTCCACGGGTCACTTTACCGTGGGATTGGTTGTTTTCCCTCATATTTAATGGTCATTCTCTTGCTTTATTCTGCCAGATTACACTTGGCTGTGAAGGTTTGTTAATTTATGTCTTTAAGGAGCTCTAAGACAAATGAGGTTAAATGTGAGTGGGAAATGGTGAAGACTTAAACCAACCTGCTCGTAGCAGACTTGTGCATACACGTGCATATTTATTTGATATATAGAGACATACATCCAGTACACATGTACATAGGAGAGTTACAAAGTTAAGCTTTAACACTTACACCACTCCCAGCCCAGCTTTGGGATTTATTATATTCTTTTTCTATCACTTTTTGAGATCGTTCAGTACACAATCCACTGTGTGACAATCATATAAAACTGTGTCAGACTCAGCCGGTGACTTTAATTGTGTCACAAATGTAATGTGACAGGAACAATGCACCCTGGGGTTCCAAGGAATAACACAGTGTGTCACGGTGCCAAAGGGTAAATTAGGCTTCTCCCAGTGCCATTGTTATGGAAACTGTGGTCTTCAAACGAAGCTATTGCACCAGAGTGCAGGAGGCTGAGCTCAGGAGTGAGTTCTGTCCTGTGGTTTGGTTAGGCCTGCGGCCTGTAAATAACATGAAAACGTTTCTAACTCTCCTGCACAGACTTCAAAAGAGTTTAACCAAGAGTTTATTCTGAAGGCGTTTAAGTGTGTTGAAAATTTCCACGATTGCAGAGGCCGTTTTTTCCTGACTAAGAACGTGGGTTTTTATCTGCTGGAGAGTAACCTGGTTCTGTGCTTTAAATTATCAGTGTATGCATCAGTTCACGACTGATCCGTTTTCTTTTTTCTTACTCCCCACATCTCTAAATACACCTGTGCATATGAGCGTTTTGCTTTTTGTGTGTATACCACACATAGATATTTTACTTCAAATTCAAATCTCTATTCATCAGATGTTTCCCAATATTTCTAAAACTCAGATACTCATTTCACATTTTGAAAGAAGCAGTAATTGGACGTTTCTTGTGCGATAGCACAGAACATTTAAATTGCACTCGTCTCTAAGTATATTTTAAAGCCTAATGCTTAAGCCTGATAGTTGGAGACTGTCTATAGTCAGGTGGCTTTTTTGGTTTTGTTTATTAAAAAGAGATTTTGATACGTGCTTGATTAACACGGCTAACAAGCTTCCACTGTCTGTTGTCCATAATTAAATGATATTCAGTGGACTGTGTTCTCTGTATGACTGAGTCATTTAGGTCTGGGGAGCACTGTACTCTTAGAGCTTGGTTAAATGTTATTACAAGTCAGGTTCATTAATTTTTCTAATTAATCTGATTGATTAAAAAGTAGTCGTGAAGCCCAAATGGAAAATCAGAAGAACAAAGTTGTTGAAAAATCAGCTGACTGTGGAAGAAGATCTGGAAACACACTAAGAGATAGCAACAACAACAAAAAAAAAGAGGCCCTGCATCACAGTCGCAAACTTGGACTTGTTAGAATGTTTAGTCTCCACTGCCTGGAGCTAAACCATCCCTAATGGTCTTAGTTCCAGCTCACTTATTTAAGTCAATTAGATAATGTCTTTTTTTTCTGGTCTGGCTTTCCATTCTTTTGCTTTTATATATTTCAGCTGTTGAGCATATTGCAGGTGAGCTGAAGTGACCAGTTTAATACAAAATTCTGGAAAGGGCCTGAGCTCAGCACTTCTGGACAAAACTGGTGAGAATATTTAAGGGCTGGCAGCCAAATCCACATGGCTCTAACAGTTTAAAAGGCTTTTCTTGCCAGTACCAGGGTGGTTCTTCTTGTGCACATGATAACGGTGCTAAAGACCCAACACCCACACTTAATATATTTTGGTGGTTTGATTTGTGCTAATTATAGTCTAGTCCTTGTGGACTGAATACCCATCAGTAACTGGTGTGCACTGGTGCATTCCTGAACCACATCTCCTGGTTTAGTTTAATCTGAAAGGAATCCAGTCTGTATCCTCCCAGAGAGTAAACCACAGAATGGTAAGTGGAGATAATTGGAAGCTTCTCTTCAAAGAACACTCCTATTCCAAACAAAAGCAACAAGGCAGACTTATCTACTCTGTCTCCTTTCAGACCTCACTCTGTTGAACTGAATCAATCTGGCTCATATGTTTTCCGTTCTCCAGGTCATTACATCATGGTCATGAATGTTTTCTAATAACTACTACCACATATGTCTTTTTCATAGCTGCATCACTCTAATGGGACATGGTCATCCTTTGTGAATTGGAGTTTCAATCCAGGTCATACATTTGGGGTGTCTGTTTTCTTTCTTTACCATTTCCAATTAACAGGCCTCTTTTATATGCTTGTCATGAGCGCATCTGCACTTTAACATGCTGGAGAGGTTCATAATTTCTTTGTGACTTCCAGTACTTGAGCTTACCACCTTTGTAAGAAATAGGCATAATTTCTGTTGCATTGAGCAATTAGAAAATATCTGTCTGGCTTTTTAATAAATAACCACAATTGTGTTATTATTAACTAGAATAATTATCTACTAATAGGTAATGTCTACCTACTAATCTACTAAAGAACCTACTAATCTACCTACTAAGACCTACTAGCAGGCATTAATCACATACCCAGGGCACTGCTGTATAGACACCTTAGGCTATGTACTTTCCGGGGCGCGTTACTGTGAATGCTGGGCATTAACATGGATGTGATACATTCCAGGTAGATTGTGGCTCCAGACTGGTCGTCTCGTTCCATGCTGATTTCTCAGCCTTCTTTACTGAAAGGAGCAACAGATTTGGTCCAGTTTTCTTCCTGTCCCCCCTGAACAGCAGTGACAACTTCAGCACGATTGCAGGGGCTGTGCTCCTTTCCCTCGTTTCATCTGACCCAGAGCTAATTTAATCATCACTGCTGTTCTGTGAGAGAGTGAACAGCAGTAGCCACATCGGGTCACATCAGGTTTCACATCCCTGTAATCCCATTGGCCCAGAAACTGCCAGTTTTCCTTCCCTGCTAGTCTCCCCCAGTACCATCAACACCAGTGTCTTGCCAGTACTTCCCCTTATTGCCACACCATAGTGGTATCACCCTTGAATCCCCTGCATTCTTCAGCCCCAACATCTTCAGCATGTTTCTGGTCTCCGGAGCCTTCATTATTTCTTGCTTCAGGCAGGAGAACCTGGTGACATCTGTATCCACCCTTCCAATCTCACCATGTCTCTTTCAACCTAAGCAATTTGAGTTAAATTCAAGGTCATCTCCACTCAGATCCCACCCTCAGGATTCTGCAGACACTGCAAGAAGGTACTAACCTAAATATTTACAATCACACGTTCCCAGTGACTATCCCACAGCCACTCCCTTGACCCAGTATCGCCCCAGCTCACAGCCGATCCCACGACACCACAGTCTTCTCCTCCCACCCTCACGCTCTGAAGGGCTGTGTGAAGAAAGGCAAGCATTACCTCATGCTAATAAGGAAAGCATGATTAATATTGTCCCTGTATTTAATCTAGGCAGCTCACTCACTGGGTGATAAAATTAATGAGGATATAGATTCATATTCCTACACAGTTCTTTGTTCTGAGGGAAAAATAACCTCTATTCAGTGTAACAAGGATGCAAGTACCCTGCTCGTGGGAGCTTACCTATCAAACAGTAGAAATGGTGGAGGAAAATGGTTCTAACAAAAAAGTCTGTCCTGATAAAAACTTTCTTTGTAGGATTCATCCAGCTCACAGCAAAGAACTAAAATCTTTGGACAAACCTGAGGCAATATGGGATATATATTCCCCCGCTGATGTCATCCACATTTTTTCCCCCTCCTTTTTCTTCTGGCAGTCCTGCTCTCTTCACCTTAAAAGAGAAGTTCACAAAATTAAATGCCTCTATGGAAAGTCCACCTCTGGGTGACCGTTTAAAGGCTGTCTTTTTTTTTTTTGGTGCTGTTAAGATGATACCTTGTCAGCCACATGAATGAGTAGACACATGTGCAAGCAACCAGGCACATTCAGGCAAGACATACTTGTCAGCCACTGAGTCTTTGCAGTGATTTATGTGAATTTAGGGTTCACTCCTGCTTTCCGTGCAGGTTTCAAAGGAAATTGCAAACATACATATTCATCAACCTCCATTAATGGAGGGACAGAAGTGGGAACTAAATAAGAAATTAAGTTTATTCAAAATTACAGAACAAATGGGGTAGCCTAATTAATACAGAGGTTTTGGTAATTTATGCTGTTCCATGAACTTTGCACACTGACTGATAACATTATTTTGTAATCCCCTAGAGGCACAGTTTTGATCCCAGACACGCTTGCTTCAGAGTAAAATACACTGATGTTTTAAAATACACTTTTAGTTTTTATTCAGATCAAAACTCAACTGTATGACTGTTAGCTGTAGATTGCCCCTGGGGCTATGACACTGATGTTTGAAATTCATTTGTCTGAGTGAGGAATGAACGTTTTAAGCCCCTCCAAAGTTTCTTCATGCTGTAGTTGATCAGATTCAAAGGCCAAGATGGGAACCATGCTGTGTCATTGACTGCTGAGCACTCCTTGAGGTACCATGGTCTGCAGTTACAATAATCACCATCTGTCTCACCTGCTTACATGGCCTGATAAACTGTAGGTTCTGAACACCTCACAATTTCACGTTTATTCATCCTTCCAACACCTAAGAGAGGATTATTCTCCTGTTCTTAGAGTTGAGGAAGTGAAGCATTTTGGGGGTGGGGGGGGGGGGATAAATTGCAAATGACCAAGTGACTTTAAATATTAGGGTGGAAACTGTTGCACTGTTGTCCAGATCAGGATATTTAAGTGCCTATTTTGATTTTATCAGAGAGCAAGATACTGAATTAGGCTGAGATCAGTTTACATCAATATTCACTTTGCATTAATGGCTATGACTTGGAGGAATAAAACTTTTCTTAATAAAATTCCCCATAATGAAGTACGAGCAATATCTTACATATTACTATGCGTCCAGGTTTTGCATAGCATAGAATCAAAGAAAGTAGGGGTTGAAAGGGACCTCTAGAGATCATCAATGCCAACCCCCCTGCCAGAGCAGGATCACCCAGGGCATGTTGCTCAGGAATGCATCCAGATGGGTTTGGAAAGTCTCTAGAGAAGGAGACTCCACAACCTCTCTGGGCAGCCTGTTCCAGGCTTTGTCACCTCACAGTGAAGAAGTTCCTCCTCATGTTGAGGTGGAACCTTCTATGCTCAAGTTTATACTCACTGCTCCTTGTCCTATTGCTGGGCCCTACAGAAAAGAGACTGGCCCCTTCCATTTGACACCCACCCTTCAGATGTTTATAGACATGAATGAGGTCCCCTCTCATGTAAAGCTTAGATGAAGGGAGGCAGGCAAAGGCTGGGGCCCACCAAAGAGAGGCAAGTGCCATTTGCCTATCAACGTTCTGCCTCTTCTTCCTCTTTCCTGGATGGTGAAAGGATTGTTTTACAGACAAGTCAAGAAATGAAAACAGAATCTATAACTTGCATTTATACATGTCAGCTCTGGCTCTCCATACCTCACCAGGTACCCAGCAGATCAAACACTCCCTTTAGCTCACACATCGTGTGTCAACATTGTCCTCTTTTACTCATGTTGTAGCCTACACACCCTCGATGTACCCAACAGTCAGCGTGCTCTCCCTGTCTCCACAGTCTTTGCACATTATCATGTGCACAAGAAGAACCACCCTAGTCCTGGCAAGAAAAGGCTTTTAAAATACACAAGCACACATTTTTCATATAGGTATGACCAGCTGGAATGATGAGCAGTGAATATTAGCACGTGTCTTCTACGTCCCGTGTTCTTCGAGGCATTACAATTACTGTTGCAGATTCTACTTCTGCAATACCTTTCATCCTGAGAGATCATTCCATACATACACGGAGGAGCTTAAATGCAGCCACTCTGAAGGGCAAAGGAAGCATTAAGTTCTAGAAAGGGCAGCTGAGGAGATAACCTTCAGATTCTGACCTACCAAATTTGCATCTGTCGTGCCTACACAGAGAGAAAGGGTTTTGTACTTCAAGCTTGCTCTTGAAGAAGTACCACGTGTGGAGGGTTGTAGAGGTTGCATAAGCAGCACACTAGCGAAGCCTGGTTTCCTCAGATGTGTGTTTCTGGTGTCTAGGAAAGTAGACCCAGACCAAAGCCTTTCATGGGCTGCAGGAGTCACAGCATTGCTATGCTTTGCATCTAGCAAGTTGTGAAACTGTGCTGCAGGTTATTAGGGGCTCTAACAGGCTTTCTATTTTCTCATTTTTGTCTTTGGAGTTCCATCAACTTGCTTGCTGAGTTGGTTGAAAAGTTGCTTGAAAGTGCTTCAGAATTTGCAAGCAAGACCGATCAGGCAAACTGATACTTGCAGTGTAGACACGGGTTGCTCTGTTTTTAGGGAAAGAGTTCAAATGTAACCAGTTTCACATATAAATTGTATGTCACGTACTCTGTGACCTGACTACTCGTAATGGCCCAAGAGAGGAAGCGCTGGCCACATGAGCCCTCTGCATCATGGTTTGCTTCAGGGTGGTTCTGCATCTTCTCAGCTCCCCGTTGTATGTTCTAGCCTTGTGTCTTGGCATAAATAGGACTTTTTGCCAGTGCTCCTAAATCTGGTGTTAAGGTCTATCAGTGGAGGTCTGCTCATTCTTCTCCTCTTTTTGTCTTAAGGGTTTGACCAGATAGCTCAACAGCATCCTTTCTGCTTTAATTTGGTACTTCCCTTCCCCTCTACATCCACAGAGGGTGAAAGGAGTTTAATTCAATTGCATAAAGAATCCATAAAGCATTTATAGTCGTGAAAGTTTCTTCAGAGAAAGCTGTGAGCTGTTGTGCATCTTTATTTTTGTTGTCCCGTTCCATTTGGTATTATATACGCGAGTCATCAGAAGTCTAATAAATAATGATGCATAAAGTAGGAAACAGCATTGAAAGCCAAGCACTAGACAAAATTATAGAGTGATGAGTAACTTCCATTTACTTCACTGCGTTTTGGAACAAGTTTTTATGGCAGAGAATAAAGAACTGGATTCCTCTCTTTTCCAATACAGACTAAAAATCGTCACTCAGTGGCAATGAGCACACAAAAAGTGCTCTGTCACTGTAACTGTTTTTACCTTATCAAAAAAAAAAAACCCAAAACCAGTTACCTGCAAACTATTCATTAAAAAATGTAGACGTAACTCTCTATAAAAACATGTGACAGATGTAACCAGAATCACACTTCAGTGTTCACGTTTTCTTAATTAAAAACTGCCTTGTACCCACAGTGTATTACATAGAGCATCCCTGTGATCTGATTGTTTTTAAGAGCCTGCACATGAAATATTACATTTTGGCACTGCATAAACCTTCATAAACTCCTAATGAAACGAAGAAAACATTATTTAGCTTTAAAATCCAGACACTAAACTTGAATTTCCTCCTGGAAATTTTAATTAGCAATTTGAAAAACGCTAAGGCAAAAAATCTCTGCTCCCAGTTGTCTGCTTAGGTTAAATGAAATTATTTCTGAAAGTAATATAATTAAAATACTTTTAGTTCTTAATCAATATTTTATTTACATTTATGTTCCTTGTAGTACTTGATGAATTCTTTTGAAAAGGGAGGGATAGCTTATTCCCTGTTTATTACATACTCAGATGTATCTGCACTTGCACTAATAGAAAAACTTCTTGCAGCACAGAAACACTGTAGAAATCATAAAATGATATGTTTTTTCAGGTGGGCAACTGGAATTCTACCATGTCTGAACAGGAATTATGTTAATAAATTTTTAGCTGATCTAAGTTCCTACATGAAAATATCCTTCACTGGAGATGATGTAAATTATACATTGCACAAAGGGCCCGATTCACTCAGTTTCGCTTAAGCTTCTGCAAAACGAAGTGAATAGCAAGAATAAAAATTATCCTACTTGTTTAGTTACACTTCTCACCACAACAGACTCAAAGACCTGGACTGAGCCAAGCCCTACACCTACTAGAGCTCCGCTGATATCGAGGCTTCCACATAATTGCCCCTCAACAAACGTGCTTAATGACAAACTGCACATCACAGAACAGCACATCTCTAATATATAAAGAAGCTGTTGGTGTAGAAACTGTATCAACGGTGTTTAAAAGGGCAAACCTTCTCTTTTATCTGTGCTTGGTTTCTGGAGATTTTGTTTGGTCTTTTATCAAGACATTATTTAAACCAAGCTTAGACTGTGTTCTGCAAAGTGTTGTGAACACTAGTTCCAGTTAGATTTAAATGGCAATAGCACATGGTTAGTTGAGGCTGGTGGAGGTTCAGTGGGCTATATTATATTTTATATTTCAGAAAGCTTTTTCAATTGTGCTGGCTAATCATTATGCCTCTAGGAAGTGAAAATTCTTGGAGTCTATTGGTGTATTGTCTTAAGGACAGGAGACGTGGCGTCAACAGCGCAGATCTCTACCCATCTCTAAAGCACTGTCTGAACCCAGCACATAAGACTTTGTCACCAGGGTCACCCAGTGTCACCAGAGTCTGGCAGATGACTGCAGCCAACACACCAGCCCTCCATAGCTGATGTGAGGAGCTGTGCCCAGTGTGTTTGGTCTTGGAGCCAGAGAAAGGCAGCGTCCTCCCAACAGTGCAAGCTGAAGGCATCAGAAGCTGGGGAAACTCGGGCAAGGTGCCGTAGGTTTTATGTGCAGTGCCTTAGACTCGACGGGTCTGTTAAGATCTATTAACTTGCAGACACGTGTTTATACCTGAGGTTTGACGTATTTATGTATACAGCATGTGGATGCCTAAGCAAGGAAAATTAGTCTGTCCAGTGTTTCACCAAAACTGAAACCCAAAGAGAAATTTTGCCATGCAAAACAAACCCCTTTACATTCATTTTAAATGGTTTCATCTGCTTTTTCTTTCTCTCCAGAGCCACAGCTGAAGTACAAAGATCAAAATGTGAACTAAAGAAAATGTTCTGCCGAGATCTTTGCACCTATTTTATATAAGCTGAACCTATTTTGCATAACCAAGAGATTAATTCATCTATTTCAGATAAACATCCAAGCCGAAACTGTCAACCCTGAGTGCTTGTAATTAAGTAGTTGAGTCAGTATTTAAAATTGTGATATAAAAGTGACTTGATTTTTTTTTTTTTTAAGTATTTATAAAGCTGCACATGTACTGTTGAAAATTACAGCAAGTGTAAGCTCTCTAGCACCTGTTTTATATCTTTACCCACATATCAGGTGCAGGTTTCCATAGCCTAAATTGACTTTTTAAACTAAACTTTGACTTTTTAAACTAAACTTTGGACCTCAAACTTTAAGTGATGGTTTGAAAAAGTTCTAAAAATAGTATAAATGTTTAAGTTTATACTAAACTATTTTTAGGTCCTCCTGCATTACTTAAAAGCTAGTATTACTATCAACAGAAGATGAATTAATTTGATAAACAGTTGTGTTATGGTTTCAAATTAAAAAAAAAGTGTGTCAGGACTTGGATAGTGATTTAATTTGCCCCTCACACTAATGCATTATTCTAAGTTAATTAAAATGCTTTCAATTTTTTTTTTCCTAATGCTTTTCATTTGCTTTCTGACCATTTCCTGATGTTTCAATTAGTTTTGTTCACAGACATGTGTTATAATGAGCGTCAAGATCAAGGGTTGCTAAAATTTATGACACTGTTATTCAACCAACCCTTGAGCCCTGTTTGACTTCATAACATTTCAGATGACTTGATGTGTGTAAATAGGTAACTAATTCAGCTACTGGTACGTGTGTACTTAATGAGTGTAATGACATTTATGGAATTAGTCAGAATTTTTTCAGTGAAATATTTTCTGCTCCAACTGGCATTCTGCCAAAACTGGAACATTGTGGAAACAAATACTGACTTTGACAACATTTTGACAGGTTTATTTCTAAACTCTACAATAGACTTTCTGAAAGATGAGAGTAAAAGATAGGAAACCTGAGTTTCTTGAGCCAAACACGAACATTTTGCCAAGGTCCCTTTTTTGCCAAAAGCTTTTGCACTCTTGGCTTTCATTCCAGAGTGACACAAGAAGATTTTCAAAGCCGGAGAAAACTCCAGACAAAATGGGTGGCTCCACAAAGAGCTGTGGCTCTGTTGGAATTGTCATCGGTGGTCTGTAGCAGCATCTCTGGCTTTATAATCTGTTTATAATTCAGACTTCTTCAGTTGTGCTATGGTGAGTTGGAAAACCCTAAAAAATTGAGCTGGAAAAGGAAGGAAGAGAATGTTTGGTGGAGCAGTGTTCTAAATTGCTACAATACAAACTTTCTCCACAGCCTGGATGCCCCTAGATTTTGTGTCCCTTAGGACAAAGGGGAAGGAACTAGGCTTCTGAGAGAGGAAGAGGAGAGATAACCAGGGATGGGAGCCTGGAGAGACTCTGCAAGGCTGGACTGTGGATTCTCCTGATGAGGAGAATGACTGGCTGTGACTCTCGGTGGGAATTAGGTAGTCGGTATTTTGAAGATTCAGAGACATTCTTTCATCTTAAAACACCTAAATACCTTTAATAAATCTCAATCTAGGAGACAGAAACAGACCTACTGCTGAAAGAAAGAATTAAGGAGTCCTAAGATAAAGGCAGGAAGCTTGAACCTGATTTGATACAGCAAAGTAATCAATGGTTCAGAGGGGGTGAGGCTGATTGAGTCAGAATTGCTGAGGGACATATTTTAAGTGCAGGTTCAGTTAAATGATTTGGAGAGAGGACTTTTCTGTCTCAACAGAAAAAGAACAGATGAAGCAGAGCCTGGAGAAACAACATGGATGTGCAAGAGAAGGAACAGGCAAAGATAATTTCTAGCTCATAACCATGGAAATAAAAATAAGCTGGAAGAACAGGGTACAGTAATCTGAATACTTGACTTTCTGCAGTCAATTTGCTGCGGCTTGCACACAGAAGGACAGGCTGTGAAGGCTCTAATCCTTTTCCCACCCACTTGCAACTCCAGGAAAAAGATAAAATGTGAACGTTTTTCTTAACTCACACTTTGCTTTGTACATCTATGCACATAAGTAAGAGCTAGTCAGGTGCCCTCTCGTTCAATAACTGAATGCAGTTCTCTCCTGGTGTACATTAGCACTCTATGTTCAGTTCAAATGCCAGCAAACAAGGATCTGATTTTCCGAAATGGAAAGACATCTCGGAACAAACATAGTATCCTATGACTTACCAAGAATCATATGTTTATCCCAGTGCTGCCAAAGTACAGAGAAACTTCAAGTGGTTTAGGTAATTTCAAATTACTTCTGGGGCAAGCACCCGATCTCAGAGATCTGAAAGTTGAGCTGTTTAAAGAGAATTACCTTCCAAACAATTATTTCATTTCTGCAAGCAGTACCAGTAGCATGCCAGCCTGAGATCTCATCTAGTGGCAGCCTTTGGACTAATACAGTAACAATAGTGCTTATGTTTAAAATCCTTTTGTCTGGTTAATCTGGCTAACTGTGCTAAGGGCATAGGAAGGTATACCTGTGATGTGTAAAAGAGTGCAGGTAGCTATTGGACTGTGCAATTATCACTGTGTCTGAACTGACTTGACAAGTGGATTCTACATTTGACCAGCAAAACAAGTTTGAGTGTGTTCTACCAAGACCTCCCTCCCCACCGCCTTGAAGTTAATTGGACATCAAATTCTGGCACAAAACGTTAGAAATTGCTTGGTCTGTTCAGTGAATTCTCTCAGACTTAAGAAGGTGAAGAGAAGTAGCACCTTTTCATATTGCTCAGATATTTTATGCTCCTTGTGTAATTTACCCAGTGTTGGCTCAGTCTCTTTTTTAAAGAGCCAAACGATCAGTTGCAATATCTTATAGACACTGTTATGAGAGTAATGACTAATTAACTAACGATATGACAAGCATGTGTGTATAGATGCACGTGTTTCATGGCTAGAAAAAAACCAAACAATGGTGCAATCTCTTCATTAGGGTTTCAGTTCTTGGCCTAGTCTGTTTTCAGCAGAATTTAGCAGTGTCTCAGCACTAACACACAAAGAATAGAAAAAATTCCATAGTATTAATTTCCCTTCTTCCCCCATGTACTCTTGCTACTGTAAAATTGCCATCCTGAAAGGTTTTAGAAAGAGTTAATTATAATTAAACTTTCAGCTCTCTCTCTCTCTTTTTTTTTTTAATCTTATCCAAGAAACAAATTCTCTCTTTAAAGTTTATTTCAAATAAATAATCAGTCTCAGACCACTTAGGTTTTCATTTAAGAGGAAGGTGAAATAAATTAGTTTGGTCCTTCATAATATCTATTGATCTCCTGGACAGGTTTACAATACAATACAATTTCATTTATAGAGTATCTCATAATACTGACATCAACAAAATGACTTACAGTGAATTTTAAACACATTATCATAACATATCCATTGACTAAATGAGAAAAATATCTTTGCTTTATTTATTTCTGTAAAAATGCCTGACAAATAAAGAGGTGACTTATCCCAGAGAAAGGAATTTGAAATGGCAGGATAACAATGAGACAGCACCAGCCATCAATAAATAATCTGGAGGCAGCAGTTAACAGGTATGCTCAGCTTGCTGAGAGTTTTCATACAAAATCAGTGTCATTCTGTCTTGTCCTGCAGCTTGGGAAGACACTTTCACCACTATTACCCCACTATGCTCAGCACTGCTGCAGTCTTACCTCAAGTACTGTGTGCAGTTTTGGGCTCTAATATAGGAAGGCTATAAAACTATTAGAATACGTCCAAAGGAGGGCAGTAAAAGTGGTGAAAGGACAAGTGGCCGTGACTGACAAGGAGTGGCTGAGGGTACCAGGATTGCTCAGCTTAGACTGAGGAGTTACCTGATTTGCTGTCCACAACTTCATGAGGGAGAATGAAGAGGGAAGTGCTGATCTCTCAGATATAAGGTTTAACTTTTATGTTGCCCTGTGTGGAATCAGAAGTTGGATTTTATGATCTTCCAACTCAGAATATTCCATGATTGACCCACATTCCCCATTCCAGCTCTCTTGGACTTGGCAGTGCTGGGTTAATGGTTGGACTCAATGATCTTAAATATTTTTTCTGACCTAAATGATTCTGTGATTACCCAAATCCAAGGTAGCAGAGAGCAATTTCCTAATACCATAGAGCAGAGCAATAGGAGGTCTTAGGTGTGATTAAAGAATTCTAAAATAACCAGTAACTGGGAAATAAGACAACTCTGTCTTGATTTTGAGCATTAAGAGTACTCCAGAGACTGAGACTGGTGGGAAGTGCCCAAGCTGCTGCATTTAAACACTGAACACCACACACCAAAACAGCAGCAAAAGCGTCAGGAAAGCAAGCAAAAAATATACTCTCTCTCTATATATATACACACAAATATATATATATATGCTACAATAGTAGCAGTGTCTGATCTCTCTACATGTATGGTAATTCTCAGAGTCACATCTTTGGAATGGGTAAAAAAACTGTCAGTGGCTGTAATATGCTTTTTCTCCAACTGGAGAGCTAGAAGTCTAAAATGAGCCCAACATTCTTGTTAGAGTCATTTACAAGTGGTATTTAGTACTCTTTATTTTCCAAACAAGCAAATGAAAAGTCACCTTTTCATACCAGTTTCTGTATAGAAGATGACCACATGTTGTCTAGTGGATTCCACAGAGCAGAAACAGAAGGAGGTTAAGAGAAAATGCAGAGTTAAGTAAAAACAGCTCCAAAATTTGCAGATCAGCAAGGTCATGAAGATTTGTCTCCCTCTATTAGAATTGTCGAGATTTTCCATGCTAGGGACATCATGAACAAAGCTAATATAGAAGCATATGAAAAAGCAAAGTCATTTATTTTCTAAGAGTAAATACTGCAGATGGAAAAGTCAACTTGGGTGATACTGTAACTCTATCCATGGCTGCTTTGGTCCCTCTGGTTACTCTGGTTATCATGGTCATCTGTTACAGCTTAATCCAAGTATTATTGAAGTTGGGAGATTCCTTCTCCCAATCTGCAGCAGGCTTTTAGAACTACTTTTTGTAATGGGAAACACTGAAAAAATGAACTGAGGCTTCTGGAAAGACCTACTGTTAATTCAGGGCCGAATCAGGTAAATTCACATTTTCTATTTACTGAAATATCCATTAAGATCATAAAGATTAGACTGTATAGTGAGCCAATTAAGCTTGTGTGTGTGTAATATTTAGTATCCGTATTCAGTTCTCCAGCCCTTGGGTTTACATTGCTGCATTATCCACTGAGATGTTGGCTGCCTGCCTGTCTGTGAGCCCTGCTTTAGCTTCTCGAGTTTGTACGAAGATGATGTTACCAAATTAATACATCAGCTAGTACATAATAAGAAACCTAGGACAACCACAGGTCCCCTGGCTTTGGTCATTATTTGAGATTTTCAAAGATGTAAAATATTGCCAAGCTTTTTAATCAGCCATCTGGAATGACAGAATCAACCTCATGATGCTCATGATAAGTCTTTGTCTATCAGCCTCCGGACGGGAGGATTCCTGCTGACGAATACAGACAGGTTAACCCACTAATATGGTCAAGAAACAGAAGCAAGAAAATACACACTGAAATCTGATGCAGAGACTCCTAATTCAAAACATTTGCATTAAACATAAAATAAACCAAAGAATGGCACCAGTCCATTGGTGATAACGCAGTGGCTGAGCAATTTCCAATCAGTATGGTCAACGTTGATAAAAGGTGCAGTCAATGCAATTCCATTCCAAATACTCAATGATTTGTCATCAAAACCACAAAAAGAAGAGAATTAGCATAGTGTAAAAGCATCGCACATGTCCGCCACAAATATGACTGCAAAGTTAGTTATTAATTTTAATGAAGTAGTATTTTGTAGCTCCTTCCATGCCCACTCTGGTACAAGAATGTACTGAACCTCCTGTTTCTCCTTTCATTTGTATATTACCAGATCACCAGCTAATGTGAATTTGATTGAGTAAAACTAGTCTGAATGGTGACAATCTTTCTGTATTTTTCAGTAATTCTTTCACTAACCTATGCTGTAGTGTTTGGGGCTGGTAGGTTTTTTTTTTTCTTTAAACATTGCAACTTCTCTTTTTTTTCAGGCTTTAATTCCAAAGTCATTTGATTCTGGGCAGGGAAGAGAGGAGACACTTAAATGCTGCTCTGCATATGCTAGCTGGTGTTTCTATCTCTATTTCAGAAGTCTGCTGATTGCTGGAGTTATAAGTTACTCTTCAGGATGGTAATTTTCCCAGATGCCAGTTCAGGCTTCTTGTCAGAATTTCACCCAAATTGCATAACACACTATTTGTTCATCACAGGGAGCACTGGAAAATAAAAACGTGATGAATTTTTACAGTTTTTGATGTCTTAATTAATGTCTTTAATATTTTTCTTCGCTGAACTATAACCATTAGGAAAGATATCAGTCACAGAGAGAACAAAATAAATATCAGCTTTCAAAAGGCAAAAATTCAACATAGACAGTTTAAGAATTAAACAGCAGTGAGTAGTGTCTTTTCCACTCTTTTTGCAGTGGAATAAGTGACCACACAAGTTATAAGCAGTTGAGAAAGTAGCACTCAACTCTGCAATTAAAAGTGATGGATAAAATGAGAACAGAACTGCAAAACTGTCATTTTCAGATATTAAAAAGACAAGCATTTTTTGAGGCTAACTGGAAAAATCATTTGCTCATCTACTTATTCTGCTTAGATGTCAAAAAAAAAAAAAAAAAGCTTTATAACATTTAACATTTTACTGAATCAGGAGAAATAGCAAACTTAGGCCTAGGCTTCCTCTTACTGAACACGATGAGAAATTTTGTCTTTAAATTCAACATAAGTGGACTTAGACCCTTGGTTTTAAAGCAAAGTAACACTTGAGAAGATGATAATGGAGATAGAGAATAATGTGCTACAGTTCGGGTGGAAGAAATTTAGAGATGAAAGTAACACTTGTTAGTACTAGTAAATTTGGATAAATTTGTTTGTTTTCATCTTGAGTCTTCTTCCAGTTTAGGAACAGTTCCATTTCCATGAGACAGACAACCAAACTTCAGGGATGAACCTCACAAGGCTCTACCTCAAAAAAGGGTCAAGCTCAACTTTCCATTTGCCCATTAAACCCATGTTAGGATTAGAGTTGCCTGGACTCCAGGGGAGGAAATTCCCTTGAGGCTGTGAACTATGCATTGGACTAGGAGACATTTTGAGGTTTTTCCTGGAAACACAGTCGTTCCCAAGCTGTGCACAACTGTCTCAAATACAAACCCAATTCCAAAATTGATGTTTTTTTGAGAAGAACTCTACGAGCAAGGGCTTAGCCATCCAAAGACATTAAACTATGTCCCAGGGCTTGGTCTAACAAAGCCTTTTTGCAGTGTTATCAGCACAGGACAAACTTGGCAATGTTCTGCAGAACTTTTGAAGCGCAAGAAGGTCCTCAGACTGCCACACGCTCTCCTTGCTTGTACTGCTCAGTTGTCTGGGACAGCATCTCTGAGATGTGTGTTGAACCAGATGCAACCGAACGTGGCCCTGTCACTGCTCACTGTTATATAGTTTGAGACTATATAACATTATTAAAACCTGATGTCCTTATCTAAAAGCTTCTCTCTTTCTCCTGTAAAGGAAGTTCAGGCGTATCTGTGTCAGTAGCACACAAAGAGCAAGGAGCCATTTGTAATCCTGACATTATTATCTCAAATTGTGAGTTATGACTCTAGCAGCCATGATGTTATCAAACCACAGGCAGCCACTGTCACTGCATCACTGCAGCTCTGCAGTAGCATCTTCCTTAGCCAGATTTTGTTTTATACTGTGTTTCAGGCCTTTTTTCCCCAAGAGCAGCCCTAATGTTTCTACCTGCCCTTTAATCACTTCTGGTTCATATCAATCTGTGTCAAAGAACATTACAACAATACTATATAACTCTAGGGAGCGCTGATCTTATATAAACTGCAGCGTAATACTTAACATATTAAATTCAATTTTTCAATTTAGCTATTCTCTGTCTGTTTTACTTGGCTTTAAACTAAACAAACCTCCAGTGCCAAATGCAGCAGTTGGAGCTGACCACCTACAGCACAAGATTAAGGAAATGAAAAAATGCTGTGTATTTGTTCTGAAGCTAAAACCTCCTTCTCTCCAGCAAAGGAACCTCATTGATTATAAACCACACTGCTTTAAATTAAATAAAATGGAAATATAATGAGCTACGGTGGAGCGAGGTATAGTTTATTTAAAACTTTTCAATCACATAAACTCTAAAGGAGGTCACTCTTCTACTAACAGAATTTTACAGGCTTCTTTATGAAGAAAAAGTTTATCTGTAAACCTGGCAACTTTATTATAAATGACAATACACATAGCAAAGGGGAGAGAAATTGATTTCAGTTCATAAAGGGCCCTTTTGTTTCTTCAGTTTTACCCTGTCTGTAAATAACATCTTCTTGACAGTGTCACATCTTTTGGGGCTCCGCAGAGCAAAACCCTGGTTTGCTTCTTCAGTCAGAGCTCCAGAGGCTTGAGTCTGACCATGCATGCGGAAGACAGGAGCCACATGTTTCACTGTCAGCTGGACTCCGAACTTTGTCAACGTCTCTCTAACTACTGTAGCATGAAGCAAGGACAGAACTTCCTCTGCTTGCCCAGACACAAAAGGTGACCTGCACTGATGAGCTTATTCTAACTCAAGGAACAGTGCTCAGTGAGAAATGCACATCAACAGATGAGAGAAAAGGGATAACCTACAGAGGCAGGTGGCCCTGCTACCTCTTTCTTACCAAAGTCCATACGTACTTATTTCTGAGGCTTGCCAGCTCATATAATTTCTAATGCTTACCCCAACCATCTAAACCAAACAAAAATTAAACTGTAGATTAGTTCAAAAATGTAACAGTGATTGATACAATGATCCTATCAGTCTTGGAGTCATAAAATTATAGAATCATTTTGGTTGGAAGAGACCTTTAAGGTCATCACGTCCAACCATTAACCCGGCACTGCCAGGTCAAATCAGAACTATGAGTCATTATGATGCTTTCCAAGTACAGGTACAGTTGTTTGGGGGATGTAATTGTGTAGGTAAAAAGACATATATAAAACTCAAATCTTTTAAAGTCAAAGAAAATAATTTCCTTACAGTTTGTATGATGGAGAACATCAGTAATATCTCAGTCCTTCTCTGTGAGCTCTCCCATCCCCTCTGATTTAAACCCAATATTTAACATATCATTCAGTATGGATTTCACTGTTGTCCTTTACATCCACTGAAGACTCTCCACAGCGTTCAACTCCACTTTCCCATTTATTTTAAAGATGCTTGACTTGCATACTTTATATTGCTGCATACTTGTGTGAAATCCATGAGGCCTGGTTAAGTTACACATCAGCTCAGTGAGGAGCAGAAGTATAGGAAAAGACAAAGGCAGAACATACCCAGTGCATACTGAGGACTAGGATCTGGCAGGTCTCTTAAAAATATATAAAATTACTGTCAGACAGAATATGAGAATATAAACCAAATTATAAGAATTTTGAATCAGTAACTTCCAACCCAATTTAAATATCAGTTTTCTTCATAGATCTCCGACCTTGATTTTGATAACTACATTCACTACTTCCTGATGAAGCAGTCTCATATTGGATAGCTGCTGCTAAGCCTGCTCTGTTTCTGAGTGCACCGGTTCCATGCACGGTACCTTGGAAGCTCAGGAGAATTCAGTGAATCCTGATTAACATGTGAGATACCATCAGGTCTGTAAAATGAAGGCAGAGAAGAGATACTAGAGTAAAAGGTCCATAAGGCACTAGCAGATCTTGCTTTGTCACGTCCCTCCTCGAGGTAAGTCAGTCAAAAAGCTGTGTTCTCTCTTGAATGATTCTCACGAATGATGGCAACAAGATTGGCAACTCGTTTCTGAGAGTGAATAGCAGCAGACCTGTTAAGAGGCCTCAGAAAGAGGCCACACTACGTTGTAGTGAGTGATGTCAAGACAGACATGATGTTAATGACATGAAAATGAAGAAAGATCAAAAGACTGAGAAGAGACAACACCAGAAAGGCCGTGGAGGTGAGTTATGTGTCAAGTCTTCTCAAGAGTCAGCCAAGAAGTACTACTCAGCCAATTGTGGACAGACCCTTCTCTACAATAGTAGAGAAAATTAGTTGGTTTATAGTGAACGCATTCCCAAACTGTTGGTCTTATTCACAGAGTGGGTTCCTCTCAATATATTTTACTAAGCTCCACTCTTAGCAGATTGGTAATTGTGGCTTCAGTCTAGCAAAGCATAAAGAAAAGTGAACCTGTGAGCAGTTGAATTGATTTTTGTGAAGTATAGATATGTTTAAGGTATTCATAGACTTACCTGCTTTGCTGGGCTATGGTTTAGATGAACAACATCTCTACATCACCCTATCAGCCTGTCCAGCAATGCAACAGAGCCAGCAAAACATTAATGTGATTGTTAAGTCACTGGAAATAGGGCATGCACCAGTCTGTGAAATGATCTCATGGAAGCATTTGTCTGAAATTAGTTCTTACTTTTTTTCAAATGAGCTCATTTTTCTGAATAAGAGAGCTGACTTTCTGTGCAAAAATGGAGAAATTAAATAAGATGAACATACCGAGTTATTAATCAAATTAATAACCGGCACCAAATTGAAGCTTAAGAGCACATCCAAAAGCAAAAAGTCTGTGCAAAGATCAAATGCAAAAGTTTGCGCATTTTATCAATGACAGAAAAATATTACTATTCATGTATTTTATTAGTCCTGAATAATATCCTTCTAATTAAAATCAGCGGCTGCTAGATTTCTTGAATAGCATTTTAGCAACAAGAAAGAAAACAATCCACATTTCCTGTAAATACTTTGCTGCACATTAGAAATAATTAGCAATTCATTTACTTAAATACCAGGCTTGTGTTACAATAGTCAGTGAGGCTTGTGCTAAACACCAAATTAAATTTCAAAACCCGAACATGATCAGAATGCAGGGGCCTGTACTGAAAAATCAGGAAACTCTGTTGAGCTCAGCAGGTAAAATTATTATCTGTGCAGATCTGAGCCCTGGATGGGCAATGAGAGGCGGGTGCTGTGGGACCTAGAACCGTTTGAGGTTTCCAATCAGGCTTGACCCTCACCCCAGTGATAGGAACAAGAAGTGAACATTTGCAGAAGCACCGGGGTGATTTAGGGGGTTAGATCCCCTTTCAAAGCTCCTTGGGTATTTGAGTCTTAAGGAAACCCCGTGACACTTGTGCTAGAAAGGCCCGGATTTTTTGAAACAAAGCAAAAAATGAATAAAAATTCAGGTAAGTGTCTCAGTACTCGAAAATGCACCCGTGGTTATGGTCTTAAGTAACTGTAAGACATAGGTTATTTCATTTAAATTTTTCTCTTTTTCTCCCCTAGAGAACATGGTTCAGAGGCTGCTGAAATCAATGGAAAGCCTTTCTTAGCATCAGTGATTTTGAATATTATTTGTGAAAAACAGTCACGCATCATCTCACTCACAGGCAGACGACGGAGCGCAAGCGCTAGACTTTATTTACACTCTGCTCCTGAGTCAAAAGCTGACTTGAGATCTCATTTAAGACCTTCTCCGATCTGTCCTGCACCAAACAAGATCTGAAGTGAAGTTTATCCCTTCTCACTGTAAAGATATCCCAAGGGCTTTAGGCCTTTTAGGACCTAAGCCGTGCACAGGACTATTATTAATGTGTCTTTAGGGCTGTAAGATCAGTAAGTAAAGAAGGCAAAAGTTTACTGAGTTACTCAGTAAACTGAGTTTCAGGAAAACAGAGGTTTTCCTCAGTACGTTTGACTTGTACCACAGAATTTCCTCTGTCTATTACAGGAGGTTTGTTGGAACCATGATCTAAGGATGTAAGAGCAACAGGGTGGAGAGTATCTTTCGTTAGACAAATAGCTCGAGGTGGAGAAATACCTGGTAAATGCCCATTCAACTCTGAAAAGGAGCAGCAAATCTCCAGCTAAATAAAGATTAGAAACAACTGGTCCAAATTTAAAATAAGCAAGCTGAGCAGTTACACAATTTATCTCCTCCTTAATCTTTTCTATTAAAACCTTAGCCTTTGCAGCAGGGTGGAGAAAAAAAGGTCGGCCAAGAGCTGTGGGGAGCTAGTTAAAATGAAAGGGGAGAATATTAAAATGTCCCATAAACTCAGTATCTCTACTTAATCCACCAAACTATTCCCTTTGTATCCAGTTAAATGGTGTATTTTTGCTTCCTAGGTGTTGCTCTGAAGACATTTTCTAAGTGTACCACGAGGACCAAGGACTGAGAATTCTCTGTGAAAAATAATTTCTCATTCACAACTGACTGTTTTTGTTGTTTATTGATTATCTGTCTGAGCTCATTTCCACTCACAGCGACTGTCTAATTTTGCTGTCATTGGTATATCTAGTGGATCAGGTAACATTGACTTTATTTTAGGCTGCCTGTATGCAGAATTAGTGGAGTGTGAAGGTTTCACTGTAGTAAATAAGTATCGTTTTAATTGTGAACACAAGTTGGTAAGATTTGCCTTGTACTCACTTTATCAGAACTAGACTCTGTTCTGTTCTTGGCCCACAGCAGTTTGCTTTTAATTTGAGTATTTTTCAAGGTAGAAGGACAAGGTAAAGAAGTGTCTGAAAGCTGGGGGAAAGCTGGAGAGAGAAGCTTCTGGGAAAGAAATGTCACTGGTGTAAATTTTAATGACTCTCCACACAGGTTCTAGCATATTGTTTCTGACAGCTGTGGTTGTACAAATGGGGACAGGTATAGATTGCAAATTTTCATTTCTATAATAGTTAGCTTACTTTTTTTTTTCTTTTTTTATTGAGTCAAGTTGCTTTTCATGGTTAAAGGGGAGAGAGTTTTAAAAAAATCACCCCTTGCAAGATATTTTTTGGAATGTAGTTTTGTGGGATTTTTTCTCTTTTTCCCTTAATGGGCACAAAATTAAGTTTGCTACAAATATTTTCAATTTTTCTAAAGAAATCTGTACTATTTTAGGTATTGTGTATTAAAAACAAAGAAAAAAAAAAAAAAAAGAAGGACAAAAAAAAGACATATCAGGGCTTAACCTTAAATTCCAGGAAGCTGTGTGAGAGTAAATAGAAAACATACTTTAATGCTGAACTGAAATGATAGGATTATATATGTGTGATACCAGCCATTTCAGGCTAATGTGAAGATACCTAGATTTTTCCTATCCTATTTCAGATGAAAAGTACTCTTATTTTTTATTTTGATTTGGTTTGGGTTTTGGTTTTTTTTTTCATTTAATATTTTAAAATTTCTACTATATGTCCTGGCTTAAAACATGGATGCTAAAAAGTTGGTATTTTCCTATGGCACAAAGATCTCAGTTTTGCTTAACTTTAATAGTGTACTCATCAGTCTTTTTATCTGTGTTCATATTCTTAACAAAAATTGTGGAGCAAACTATTATTAAAGATGACTTATGTACTTAGCAACAGAAAGAACATGATTTTCTTCCCATCCAGACAATTGTAGGATAGACAGTATTTTTATGTAAATATTTTCCTGTGATTAAACCAGGATAATTAGAGCTGGGCTTGCCAAAACCACCAACTGACTAGTTCTATAAAATGGTGTGTGGGGTACAAGGCTAGTAATTTGGGAAGTAAATAAAATATTTATATTCATCAACCTGATGGAAATATAATAATGTGGAAGAAAGGCTGTCTGGCCTAAAAATAATTTTTAAAAAAGCCTCTATTCTGTTCAAGTTACTTAAATACTTTTTTTTCCCCCCAGTTTTATATGAATAGGTCTAACAACATTACACCCATTATTTTAAGCAAGAGTATGACCTTCATCTTGTAATTACCATGTGGAAACTTAAAGACCAAGGAGCTTAGTGTGAAAACAAGCAAGATAAAGTGAGAGAAAGAGACAAGTAGTGAAGTTGTCTCCACTGCACATGGGTGAGATTAAGACACAGACAGACCCAGTCTGTCCTTGCGTGTGATGATGGCCACGTCAGCAGTTTAGCCTAAGCAGAGTTACAGGTTAAGGATGTGTGAAAATGAAACCAAATTGTTTATGTCAACCCCAGACCTGAAGGAGGAAATTTTCTAAACATGATCTCCAAAATAAAAATTAACCTCAGCTAACTTTAGATAACTGGCTTTTGAATCACTCCCCTCAACATAGCTATTAAATGCCATGTGACCCAGGTTGGGGTATCAAGGACATCTGCAAGGGACTGGCACGTACAACACAGGGCATACAGGAAATTTTGGCATCTGGATCAGCAGTAGTGGGCAGATGGGGTGCCCTGCAGCACCTCGAATGGCTTAGATGTCTATGTTAGGTGGCTAAAAGAAACCCTTCAGTGAAAAATGTTTATCAGGCCTGTGCATTTATCAGGGTGTCTCTGTAATCAGTAGAGTGAGACGTTCATCTTCAGCAAGATGAACAGCTCGCAGAGGTGCCACTGTTTCTCCACTGACTTTAGAGAGATCCTTGGCCAACTGTGTTCCTGAAGAAGATTCAGAATGTACGCAGTGAATTTTATTTTATTTTATTTTTTATATGAGTTTTTATGTTTTTTCAGAAGGAGTATCCTGGACAGGTTTAGATTAAAAAAAAAAAGCAAAAAAAAAGCACTGGATTTTATTTCTTGCTTGTTTTTTTTTTATGTAGTAATATTTCTTTATTCATTTTTTTAATTTCCTCTAAATCAAAGGATTTATTTAAATGGTTAAAAAATGGTAAGCAAAGGTGTAAACAAAATCAGTAGCATTTGTTATGTATTCATCAAAAGGCAAATCCACAGTACACTTTGGAAATATTTTCTTCTCAAAGTGCCACTTTTAGCCCAGAGTACTCTGTATTTGGAACAGCAAACCAAACATAAAGATGATCTTCACCTTTAAGTGAGAACTACATTCCAATCCATGAAGCAAAAGCCTTTAGAGGATTGCAGCTGCACTGTAGTGAAATCAGTGGTGTATGCTTAGAACTTCTCATGGTCAGAATGTACCTGATCCCTTTTATGTAGCAATGATGGCCAGTTCAGGACACAGGTCCCTGGCACTAATTTTTCAAAATATTTCTGGTTTGGATGCTACCCAACCAAATTAAGTGAGAGATTCATTGTTCATTTCATTCGGATGGGAATTCCTGGATTCTAATGATCTTTTCCTCCATCTTTTTAGGCAAGATCTTTGATGTGCAGCATGTTGACAGATAGTCATTTCCTTTAACCTTGCTGTTCAGGCTTTCCCTGAAGGTCAAAGAAAATTTCTAAGTGAAGGGAACCATGAGGGGATTAGCTTGTTAAATTTATTGCTAACAAAATTGAAGAGAGACCCCAAGGAAAACTTCAGGCCTAAGGCCACATTTTTCAGTTTGGGTTCTCCTTGTAACCACATGAGTTTGCTGTAAGAGAAAAGGCACCAGCCACTGAAAACATAATAGAGCTGAAAAGCTAAAGGTCATTCCCTATCATCTAGGCACATCATGAATTCGAGTGGTCCAAAGCCAGCTTCTCTTGTCACAGGATATGACAGATGGTGAAACCAGTTCCCCTTGATTTGTCTTTGCTTTCCTCTCTAAAGTTGTTTTTTCCACGTGGAGGAAAGAGCTGAAGGAAGCAACTGCTATATCATGTGGAGGGGAGGCAGAGGATTTTTCCTTAGGAGTAGAATATCAGAACTTCAAAGAATGAAATACTGTCACAGGATCATAGATTCTCTCTGCTCCCTTCACATTTTCCCCTTGGCCTTGCAGGGAAAAAAACCAAGTTGTCATTATATTTATGATTTGTTGCACACAAATTAGTTTTTATTTCCATTTATGCAATTTATATTAGATTTGTAAGCAGATACACACTGTCTAAGCAACTCACAGTAACGTGTGGGACCTGGGGGGTGGGGGATGGACACACAGGGTGACTCATTTAGCAAGTAATTACCACATAAAGATTAGGAAAATAAACAGTACCTGACAAAGCTACTGCTGAGTAAAAGACTCTGGTTTGGGTTTCTTTGAACGCCTTTGTTTTAATCCAAAAAACCATCACCACTACCTGGCAGAAAGCATTGGAAGACAGCAAGTGAGAGGAGACTGGAGAGATGCAAGTGCTTGTTAAAGAAACACTTTTTAAAGGTTTCAGTTTGTGATGTCTATCTAATTTGAGGTTTGGTTTGGTTTGGTTTTTTTTTTTTAGTGTAAAGCAAAGACCAGAATCCTTACCTGGAGTAAATCATTGTGCCTTTAGTGTGGACCACAGACAGCAGGTTAGGGTATGACTGTTGCTATCAGCTCATGGAAACTGTTCCTGTGTTACATTTATACGTGTTCTATGATCACTAATTCATCTCCTTTTCTTTGTAGAAGTTGAAGACAAACTGGTTGACACACTTTGGGACAGAAATGGGCGTTGGGAGTTACAGGATACCAGGAGACCAAGAAGTGCCAGAATGAGCTGGCAAACAGCTACCATGAATTAATTCTTTAATTAAATGTCTTGAAGAGTGACACTGCTGAAGTCTGAGTATCACAAAGCCCTTAGTGAAACTCGTCTGAAGTTGATTCATTTGGTTTCTCGTTGAGCTTGTTCCTCAAGGCTGATCTGCATCTCTAATTGTATTTTATGTGCTTCGAAGACAGCTTACCTCCTTTTTTTCTACTATTGCATAAAATGATTCAATAGTTATTTTGCATCTTAGAATAAATTAATTGTAGACAATATTACAATAAGCTTGGAGGGGAATTCAGTAGTAATTCAAGCAAGAAACTGAAAACTCAGTCTTCAAGCTCAGGGGTTTAGAGGTGAAAGCCACTAATTTCCATGTTGTTCTGGGCAATATCAAGACCCTTATTTTCAAATACACAAAGGATTGGGGAAAGCAGAATAATTATCCAGTAGCAACTTCTGTATCCCGAAGCCAGAACAGCAGACCTTGCCCTTGATGAAAGTCTCAGTTGCCTGTGAATTTAACCTTATGTAGATGAATCACAGAATCATAGAGCGGTTTGAGTTTGAAGGGACCTTTCAAGGTCCTCTAGTCCAAACCCCCCTGCAGGGAGCAGGGACATAGCAGGTTGCTCAGAGCCCCAGCCAACCCCAACTGGAATTGTTCCAGGGGTGGGGCAGCAACCACCTCTCTGGGCAGCCTGGGCCAGGCTCTCACCACCCTCAGGGTAAGCAGTTTCTTCCTTCTTTCTAGCCTAAATCTCCCTTCTTTTAGTCTAATACCATCACCCCTTGTCCTGTCACAATTTGTTTCAATTGCCAGAGAAATATCTTCCTGGCAAAAATAGCGACACGATCCAAACCAAAACAATTACAATCCAGCCTGGCAAGAAGTGATAAAACCCCCATGTAATGTACACTTGTGGACAACCTATTGCTTTTAATCCATGTGCAATGTATTATTTTTCTTTAATGCACACATACACCCGTCTTTGCATTCTTTCAGCTTTTTCAGAGTGATTCTGTGTTAATCTACTGAAGGTCAGGAAACGGAGAGAACAAAGCAAGTGATCTTAGGAATCATGTCACGTCATGTTAGGCTCACAGATAAATGGGCATTAGCCATAGATGGAGGTACTTACCAGTTCATCAAATTCCTTCACATGTCTGGTATCTTATCTTGGATTATGTATTATTTGGTCCAATATTTGATAAGTTATGAGTGCATAATATTTTTCCTATATTTGTACATTAAATAAAGGAGTGGGTGTCATCTGAAGCACAGCTCCTCTCCCTGTGCTACTTCCCTATGACTGGCCACAATATAGATAATAAAGATTTATTATGATGGGCAGTAATTGGCCTGAAATTAATCATATTTTATCAAGAAGTAAAATTTGAATTTGTGTCTTTAAAGAATTGGTTGGGGGGTTTTTTTGTGTGTGTGGTGTTTTGGGATTTTGGGGGTTTTTTTGTTCTCTATGTCTCATTTGTAACTTTTCTTTATAGCTGGGGAGTTCCATGATTCAGAGAAGCACTAGAGCGCAGATATGTTGACAGATTTGCTTTCTGTCATTTCATTTAAATGGAATCCATTTTCTAAACCTCTAGATAATACATTGCTGAGACATACCTTTCCATTTTTAAATACCTTCTGCTTTTTCTTCAGCTGTGGAATAGTTACTTGTTCCACTGCAGGCTTAAAAATGTATACATTATACAAAACCTAAAAAAACAAACCCCAAAAACAAACAGAAAAATGAAAAAGAAAAGACAACAACAAACTAAAAAGAAAAAAAGCCAAAAAAGCTTATTTTAGAAATTATGTTAGGACAACTGATTTTCTTTCTTTACTTTTTAAATTAAGAACAGTAAAAATATCTTTTTTATGCAAACACATTCAGAGAAAATAGTTAGCATTATTCTAGATATATGAACAAATAAATCATTCTTTCTGTACCTTATGCTACTAAGAATTTAATTTATTAAACTAAATAGTACTTAAATTAATGATGTATTTCTAGACTGCATGAGGAATCCACCTTACGGTTCATATTCCTGAAGGTAATTTCATTTTTTGTCTCCATAGTTGAAATGTTGGGGCTGTATTTCTTAAAAGCTGAGAGAACTAATAGCCAAGGTAATGAAGAGTGGACAGATTTACACATCCTTTCTCCCCTGCCTGCTTCTGCTCTTCAGGGGAGTATTTGTCACACCACCATTCAGAAAGTCGCCTGCATCTCCCGTTTCCTGATGTGACTACAAGGAGACCTGTGTCATCTGGCTGTCTCCCACTTTGTTTCTCAAAACATGCTTTTGTTTACTGTTTTTATCTGGGCATTTAGGAGAGCTGCAGGCCATTTTTACTGTATATATAAAACAGTATTATATAAAGAGTTTCTATAAACTGTAATAGGGGTAAAAATCTCTCAACGATGGCGTAAAATGTAAAAGCAGTGAAAAAGCAATTAAGAGATGAATAAAAATGAATGGATATTGAATTGTTTAAGGAAGAAAAGAATGAAGGATTTTATTTATTACTTTTGCTCTTCATTCAGCTTTGTATCTTTTGTTTTGAAATGTTTCCAGACATGAAATGGGTGGTTGCAAAGGTGTTGTGATAAAAGCTCTGGACTGATTCTGATTTCTTGGCAGGCAGCACAAGATATCTCACGGGAGTATTAAAAGGAAATGGGAAGCAAGTTGTGAAAGACTTGGGCTCATTGAAAAGAAGGGACAGCCATAACAGGTCACATACATACAGAGCAGTTTGCTTCAGTGGAGGAGGTAATATATGTTATTCTTGGTACTGGGAATGGGATAAAAAATAGCAGCAAACATATCCATATATGGGATGCAGGCTAGACTGGGAAAGTATTTATCTGAAAGGCCAATAGATGTTCAACTACACTAAAAAAAAAAAGTTGTGGGACCACCATCACTTTAAGAAGAGGTTAGGCAAATGTGTCAGAAATGCAGAGACTGTCATGGGGGTTGATCTTGACTTTATGCTAGACATGAACTGGATAAACCCTCCCAAGTCTTTTCTAGACTCACAGCCCAAGATTTGACATTAATATTACAGCTAAAATATAACACAAGGACTTAGGATCTATCTGAGGCCTAATTTCCTTCCTAAGTACTGCTACATTAAGGAGCGGGATATGATTTGGTAATCAAGTTTACTGATTTGGGTAAATTTATTTTAATGCTCTAATTTCATGAGGGCCTGATCTATCATGGTCTAGACACGACTGGAATTCACTCTCCTTCAAAAAAAATAGAGGGGGAAGAGAAGAATGTTCATCCTTGACAAAGGATTTTTCACTCATCTTGATGAAAGATGGTTTATAGTGATTATTTTTCATTTTTCTGTATTTAATACAGAAAAATCTTACAGGCTTCCACAGCAGTGATGTCTGAATATATTGCAAGATCAGTTCGTGTTGCAGCTGTCCAGTTCCAGCTCTGGTTCAGAGCCAAAACTGCTGCATAAACCTCAGCTTTCAAAATCATACTTAGCTGGAGTGGATTTGACTTCAGAGAGGCTATATATGAACAAGTCAGTATGCACAACTTATTAGCAGCCAGAAATAGCTGAACTTAGTTGATGCAGATGCTATTTAGGGAAAATTAAGTTACATTAGTAGCTCATCTGAGAGCAGCAGAGACTTTCTCTTTGCCAGTTCCTTTTGACTTGAGAGAAGCAAGGCTGGCTGACTTTTAAGGACAGAAAGAAAGGCAGGGCGAGGTTCAGTAATGGCACAGAGTAGTAGAAAATATGTCTCATATAGTAAGAGAAAGCTTAATGGTGACATTATTAATCCTTTGTAATGAAAATGTATAGTATTGTGATAACAGATAATGATTCCACAAGGAGTGGTACCCACTGTGCTGGGCACTGTGCAATTGCAAGTGATTTAAAAAAAAAAATTCAGGATCTTGAAGATTTACTGTCTGAGGAGACTGAAGAGATTTGAGCACATCCCTAATAGCATCTACTGTCTGTTTGCCACTGTCCACAGTATTGCACAGTGTGACTGGCAGGATTGCTCCCACATGAACTTTACAAAGGGACAGCTTTTTTCAAGGCTGAAACATAAAAAAAATGCAAAGAAAAGTAAATAACAAGAGTGCAACATGCCAAATCAAAAAATCCCTCAGGTAAATACATCGATTTGCTATAGGATTTATTTCTGGTGAAGCATCACGTTAAAGACTGGCTGCTTCTAAGCAAATTCTAATTCCTTTTTGGGGGTGACAGATGCCATGAGCCTGCTAAAGCAACCTGGGTCGCTCAGTATATTTGCTGCTATTTTATACCTCGTAGCAGTTCTTCATAGAACACAGCACAGACAGACATCTGAGGACTTTTTTTTTTTCCCATAGAATATAGCAGAGCTGAGCAGCTGGGTAGATGAAGCATTAAAGGTTGACTTCAATGGGAATGTTCCCTGACGAAGGTGAAGATTTGACCCAGAAAGGTTTGAGTGTGTTTCTGAACAAACTGAATTATCTTTTGTGCTTCTCAAACATGGGTCGCTTAAGGAAAGTGCAAAAGTTTAGCTCCCAGACCACATCTTTGAGTGGAACTCTTTTATGTTATTCCTTAAAAAAAGCCCTTCTATTTTACTTCCAAACTCCAGTGGTAAGTTAAACTCTAAATAAAAAGTGACTGGTTCAACCCTACATTTTTTACATGTAGTATGTTACCCCTGGCAGTTACTCACCATTTAGCTATTTATGAATTATAAACTTACCTCTTTTCACACAACTTTTTAAATTCCTTGTTTATCTGCATTTTTTTTTTTTATTTATGTTTGCATAGTAAGAATACATGTTTCCTAAGCAATTGCTTTAAAACTCGGGTCTCACACTTTTATTGCAGAGCCTTTGTATTGAACACAAATACCACCGTGTAAATGAGGATACAAACTTTTTTTGGTCATGAATAATGAAGATCTGTTTCTTCTGCTGAAGCTGAATTGTCTTCATCCTGGCTCTATCATATTCTTACTATGAAAATTTTATACAGCAAATAAGCAAGCAATAAGTTTTCTCTGTGCAATGCTGATAACTACAGTCTATCATAGGCTGATTTTTGAACTTTATGGTTTAGGCTGTTTTAATGTATTGATTAAATTCAATATTAAAAAGTTCACTAGTTAATAACCGTTTATCTGACTAGAAAAATACCCAACATACATGTCATTTTGTCATGTTGTAGTATTTAAATCCTTTTCAGTACAGCTCAGTCTATTCCTGTTAATAATTAAACACATCTTAGAACTGATTAAAGGTGACCAGTTCCAAGAAGAAGAAACATGTAGAGAGACATTGTAAGAAATGAGCTCATAACATTAAAATGTAGGAAATAATTTTCAAAAAGTCTGAATCTAGACATGTGCTTTATAAATCACAAACTAGAAGTAACTGGGGATTCAGCCAGATCTCATTAATTGCATAGGAATAGAAACTATAAAGACTGAAATTTATGTAAAACCAGTTCACTGGTCTATTCTTTTATGGGAACTATTTGGAATGAGTCTGTGTCTGCAACTCTTCTATGGGAAATGAGTCGAAGAGCTACAGCAGGTGCTTGAAAGCAATAAGGGATTTCCTATGAAACCCAGTGGACTGATGACTCACCAGTTTAATTATGACCTACTCCTCTGTCATAAAAGCAGGACAATCATTTTTGAAAGGCTCTTGTTGAGTAAATAAGTTTGAACAGAAAAAACTTTGATAGGGGAAAGAAGATACCCATATTTTATTTTAAGGAGTATAGGATTTATAAGGAATGTCTTGAGACTACCACGATAATTAGTGTTGTCTGAGTATTCCCAGAGTAACTGGATGGATCAGCAGTAACTGGTTTTGTGCAGTCTGGCTTTTCCTTATTTTGAATTTCTGGCTTATTTTTCAGTTCAGCCATTTGATTTATTCCTAAGATATAGATAGATAGATAGATAGATAGATAGATAGATAGATAGACCAAACAGACCTTACTAGAGTTCATGCTGCTTTGATATGGTTGGAATGATAGTAGTTTTTTCCTTTCTTTAAAAAGGAATAACTAAAATTACAGCTGCCATTTCTTAATTTCACAAACTACCTCCTGTTGCTGTCAGTGGGCATTTTACTATTTACTTGGAAGACTCCAGTCTTTCACCCCATAAAATAGGAATAATATCTTCTGTACTCGCTGCATCTCTGCTTTAATCAGTTCACACTTCAGATATGTTGAGAGCTGCAGAGAAGAATCATCTCGGGTTTGAATCCTAATACTTTGGGCTATAAGAGCCAGTGGTTATTCCTCGGGGACCCTCCCAGAGGAATGCAATGATAAAAATCCAGGGAATCATGATAGCTGAACCAGAAACACCCTGCTCTTTACAATATTTATTGCAAAGCAGTGGTCTCCAGTGAAAACTCCACTGGTGAGAGTGAAGGAGGCTCTGGTATTCAGGCTATGGTAGATGACAGCCATTAGGCAGAAGGGTTCTTTTCCTGTACAGATGGGTCATGTAGCCCAGGTCTCAGACACTGTTCATTTTCTAGGGTGGTTGGTTTCATTTGACTGCTCTGCTCTGCTCTGAAATCGTTAACCTGATTTTGCCCATGCCTGTCACATCACCAGCATAATGCATCTTCTTGATAAAAGGTAAACTTTTGGTATCTGGAGGGTAAAGGAAATAAAAAAGACTATTAGCCAATATAAATCAAGAGAAAAAAAGAGAAAAGGAAGCCACTTAGAAGAGTAGGTGTCATTGATTGACTGTAATTTTAAAGGGTCTTTCTTATGATGGACAAATTCCTGAAGTGTTCATTAACTAATGGAATTACAGTGGCAGACTCCTGCCGTCTCCACGGAACATCAGGTTAAAAAGTGCAGAGGAATAATGGGCTTTGCTTTATCGTGGATCAGCGTCCTCCCCGTCTGGAGCTCACTCAAAGAAAGGATCAAGAGGTTTTTCACTATTGAAATTTGTGTTTCCTCTTCTGCAGTAATAGTACACACACCTACCAGGGGATGAGAAGGGGGAAAGGAATAAAGAAGGCAAGAAATGCTGAAATGCTTGGTAACAAATGAATTCCCTGCTCAAAGCATCAAATGAAGCTGAACTCAGAGGGTTAAACAATAGAAGAGCAGCACCTGGGCTTATAATATATTCAATTACCCAGAAAACAAAATCAATTTTGTTTTTGTTAATAGCACTGAAATATGCATTACACTATTTTAATTAAAGCCGTCTATTACGCTTGCCATTCAGCTCATTCCTGCATATTCCCTTAGGGCAGTAGTCATGTACTGTGATAAAATATAATGAAAATAATTTATAAAGGAAACAATACAATAAATCAATCTAATGCCTAATGAACCTGCATTACAAGAATGGATACAATTTTATTTTTTTTTTTCAGAATGTGTAGTGCTTTCTCCTCAAATGATTGGAAGAATGCCCTACGGCACTTAAAATACAGCACCTTGCTCCATCTCAGCGTGCTTTCAAAGCACTGCGACTTGCAATTGAAGCAGATCTTGGCAAAACAAATAGAAATGCCTTTGGTTTCCATTAGCTTTCTAATTTTTCTGTTATTTTATCTTTAGTCAGATTCTTCTGCCTCGTAGGGCCACCTGTAGAGACCACAGGGATTCAACTCATCTGCATACTTCAGCACTCAGCTCTTTGTTGTCTGTATTCCAGTAGACCTAGATTTTATAGCTAAGATCAGGGCTGTCTGGGGCTGTGAGCTCTTCAAATACCAAATAAAACTGGCTCTTCCCTGAAGATCTCACAGTGCCAATAGGCAAAAAGAAAGATTAAAGGTGAGAGAGAGGGACCATTAACACTTTCATTTCAGTGGAAGGGAGAAGGGCACTGACTAGAGGTGAGATATTCTAAAGGATTCTGGATCCCAGCCCTGGGTGGCCACAGATGTAGCAGAAGGACCAGAATTTGTCAATGACCACGCAGAAATCCCATGGTTGAGTCCAGTCCTCCCATCCTCCATATGTTGGTCCTGTCAAGGGAGTCTTCTGTGTGTATTTCTTCAAGGTTAAGTTCTACCTTAGTGTTACTTTCATGTACGTGAAAGTGATAATTCCTGCAGTTGTGAACAGTTACTTCATGAGAATTCTCAGCTCACTATCAAAAAGATGAAAAAAAAACAACCAAACAAACAAAATCCAGGAGAAACTCCATTGCCATTAATGACTTTTTTCTATATACAGAACATTTTTTTTCCACATTCAGCTAATGAGTGCATTTGTGAATTACCTTTACCCGAGAGGAAGAACTTTACCTACCACAGCTGAATAAACTGAGATTGGCCGTGAAATTGCAACATGTTGTTGTTCTTGTAGCCCACCAGTAAGGTGGGAGCAAAGAAGAAACAGAGTGAGGAGGTGATGAGTTCACCAAATGTCCTCTGGTTGTGGTGTTTCCCCTTTATCATTGCAGGGATGGAGTGGCTTTTGCATAATTTAAGCTAACTGAAATGAGATAATTTATTTGCTTAGATTTTTCCCTTTTTCTGTAGAAAAAAACCCCACCAGACAAGAGCTCCAAAATGCTTTTCAAAGAAGTCAGTTAAATGCCTATTGCAGTCAGCTGAATTGGGCCAAGAGGGGAACAAACACCCTCCAAATGGTATTTCTTGAAGTGCCAGAACCAAGTCTTTAATAACCTGGAGTTCCTGTGTGATAATTTAGGAATAGAATTTATTGCTTTGGTTATTTATTTTTTGGGGGGGGGGGGGGGGGGAAAAAAAAAAAAAAAAAAAAAAAAAAACAAAAAAAAAGGGCTAAAGAAAAAAACTATCAAAAAATAAAAGGGGGTTAAAAAGCAGGGCCAAACCATTAA